>VXBJ01007490.1:796647-883684 GCA_013400055.1 Nycticryphes semicollaris | reverse complement strand
GGGGTGGCTTTTTTGTTTGTGTTTGTGAGGGGTGTTTTTTTTTTTTTTTTTCATGTGGTTGGACTCGATGATCTCAAAGGTCCCTTCCAACCACTAAGATTCTGTGATTCTGTGTGATTCTGTGAAGGTGGTTTTGTTTATTTCAGATCAAACCTTTCTGGTATGTGAGAGGCATCCAGCACCTAGAATAGCCTTCCAAACTCAGTTTAAGCTGGGTCAAGAGTCCTTTGCAGCCACGTAATTGGTGTGAGACTGGAATCAGGCTTGAGTCTGAGACATTTTTGTTTCACATTAGTAAGTATATCATACAATTCCTTCCAGATAGAAAGTATCAAAATCCTGCCTTCATGTGTCATTTCCATTCCACGATATCCTGGAAAAAGAGTAGAGCGCAGTAGATGAAGTTTATTAATATTCTCTTCAATATATATATCAGAATTACTTGCTTTAGTAGCTAGTCACAGCAACAAGATACTAATTCCACTTTGTCTTCTGAATAGTTCTCTATTTCCTTCTTTATTAGGGAAGTGTAGTTTTATCATCTTCAGTGGAGTTTAGATTAGGGCTAAAATTATTCCAGTGCAGTAGATCTTATACCCTATACAAAGTATAGATTTATTATTTTATTCACATATATATATATACTTTATATATATATATAGAGAGAGAGAGATAAGTAAGACCCTATTATCTAATTTTCTTCCAGCATGAGTTAGGTTTCTCTCATTTTGTAAATTAAGACAAAGTTTATAAACTGTAATGAAAGAAACAGGATTCAATTCTGTTCCTAGATCCAGCAGTTAGATCTTGGTCCAGTCAAGAGTGACTTGGCAACTGAGTCAAGCCATAAATATCTTCAGAAGGTCATCATGACAATAGATGGTCTATAGATAGGTCTATAGAGCTTAGCGAGGAGTCAAGCTCTCCCGAAAAAAAGCCACAGAACACAAGACTGTGGACTGTGACTGACATCTGTAACAGGAAAACATCTGAACAACACGATCAGATTAGTGTTAATACATCATCCAAGCAAGAAGTTTTCAATTGTGTTTACTGGAACATGTGCAAGAGCATGCAATGATAAAATGTGTCTTCATTTTAACCAGACCAACCTCTTATCCACTTACAGCCTCAGAACACAAGTTCTTTCTGATGGGCCAGTGGTCTGATGGGTCTGATGGCTTAGCATCTGCTTGAATAAAACATAATCATTTGTTTTACACGTATACAGCAAACGGCGTACATATACAGAAGAATGTGGACTGTGGCTGAAGTGTAGTATTCTCCAGCCTTTCGGTATTTTTTTCTGACCAGAGCATAACTAAGAATAGGAAAACGATATAACTTTGTCTAACATATAGACAACAGGAAAAATGCAGCATCAGACAGTGTAAGTCGCATCCATTTGTCTTTTTTTCTGCTCTTGGGATACAGCCTCAGGAAGAAAATCATAAATGGATCCCTATGTCTACTCATGCTCTTTTCTGAAGCTGGATTTACACTGGTCACCTTTAACAGAATCAATATTCTATTGTCTTGTTCCCTGAGATTTTCCAGTCTCCGTTCCAAAGGGCTATATTATAAGTTTTGTTGAGTTTTATACATAACATGTAATAACAACACAGAAACTTTGGAATTCATTTCTACTCAATAGGTGTCATTTTGGTCTGCCCCTAACTGCTCCTGCCAAAATATTCAAATAAAAAGCCATAGAAATTACATGCAATATGTTAACTGCTACATTTTTTTTTTTCACAACCATTAATTTCTGTGTACTAAATTGTATACTTTGGCAGAATCTTCAAGTGTGCATAATTTAGAGATTGCAACATAATATGATATGGCCACATGAAATGGCAGTATTTGGAACACTGATCAGACAAATTTAGTAAATGGTTTAAAATAGGTAGTTCCATATTTAAATATAATACAGAATATCATACATATAAAACTAGTCCTAGTAGGCTAACAAAAAATTCTTTATCCTTTTTATAAGCACACAATTACATGCATCCCCCACAGTTTCCATAAAATACTATATATAAACTCACTTTCAGTAGCAGTGGGGTTTTAAAGTTTTTAATGACTCTGCTGAATCAGAATATTCTCCCCTAAAGCAAAGCCAACATGTGGATAAAGGTATATGAAACAAAAATTCTCAGTTAAGATTTTAATATTTAAATTCATCATTTGGGAGAAGGAACATATTTTCACTTAAAAGAATAGTATAATAATAAATTGTGAATCCATTTAATGATAGATCACAGGAAGAAAAAACATCAAAAGAACACAAAGAACTAAACATAAAATATATGCTAGCTCTTTTACAAGCCTTTGTGTCTTTTTGATAGAGAGTTTCACAGCACTTTCAGACCTTACTGGATGTGAGGTCCTCTTCTCTCATCGGCTACCTCTGCTGCCAGGTGATCAGATATTTCTGCAGGCTGGGATTTGTCCTAGGGGCTTCACATTGAGATGGTATGAGGCATCCTGGACTTTACTCTTCCTTCTCTGCCAGGGACCCCTCTCCCATGGAACTCCTATGTTGGTACAACCTGCTGCATCATCCAGTCCCAGAGCCGCAAGATGAAACTCGTTGACACCACTGAAGATCCAAGGGGTATTTGCTGACTGAGGGCAGGAGAGAAAACATCCTGAAAAAGTCTACATCTAACAACTTTGGTAGCATTTCTTACTTGAGTCCATGATATTTCAGTGGTACCAGTATATAGCCAACAACTAGTGCACATTACCATTGCACAGGTACAAAACTGGAATATAGCATTGACTGGGAATGGGAAGATTGGTTGATATCACAGAGAAGAATGATATAGTATTTTTTTTAAATAATTTGTTGAACTTTCAGAAGTGCACTTATATCAAGAAATTATAATTCTGGAAAAATACGTGGCATTAGAGCTTTGGAGGTATTTATTATAGATGTATAAGGTCATTATGTTGACATTTTAACATGTATATACACTCCGCTGTGAGTTACTGTGTATAAATACTATAATGGCATGGATATACTCAGTTACATAGGTAGACACATAAAAGGGAAAGAAGCAAAATAGTGCATCTCCACATGTTTTTAGGAATAGGTTCAGACTCCAATATTTCTGGTGGAAATACTTTGCAAGACATGCATGTTTTCCAGTAACCTAAATACTATTAACCCCAACAGAAAACATACTGTTAAGAAAATTACTTGATCATATATAATTCAAAAACAGTGTGCTACATGTCTGCTTAGAGACCTGTATATTGTAACTTGTTAAAGTTAAAATACCAAATCACTTTTTAAAGTTATTTGTTCTGGAAAACTAATCCACAGATTCATGTTAATTCACAGACAGTAAGTCTGAGATACACACGACAAGCTTGATCCGGAGCATATTAAAGTCAGTGGAAGTTCATTGACGTCAAAGGATTTCACATCAGAAACTAAAATAAGGTATTACAGCACAGCGTTGAATAAGCCTTTTGTTAGCCCTTCATTCATCTTGGTAGATGAAGAGGAGAATTGTCTTTTTACTTTCATCATCTTACTTGCTTTCTTGTTTTCTTGCTTTTTCTTCCATCTTCCCTTCTTTTCTGTTTCTTTCTCTCTTTTTTTCTCTCTTTCTCTTTTCTTTTTTTTCCTGTTTTTCTCTCTTTCTCCTTTTCTTCTCATTCTTCCTTTCCTGTTTATTCAGCCCAACTGAACAACTACATCATGAAAATTCAGTGACACCTTAATGAAAATTGTTTCTACCAGAGTTACAGTCAGTACATTTTTTACTCCTAAACCCTTTAAATATATCAGACAACATGTAAAGATTGGGGGCGAGGGGAGTATATGCTTCTTTGGCTTGTTTTATTGCTGATGTAAAGGATATTTTGCATCAAAACCAGGTAGATTTTGCTTATAATTTGAGTACCCCTTCACAGCCCACACCATTATTGCTTGAGAACAAAGGAAGATCATTCCTTTGAGGTATCCAGCATTCTTCTGTTTCCGACATGCACTGAAGAGTCCTGGGATAACAACATTTTTGAGACACGTGAAATGGGTAGTGTCAGAGTTCACAAGAAATTGAGAAATTGAAGAATTGATTGAGAAAAAGTTGTGTTTGTAACACAACAGAAGAAAGGACAGTGGTATCATCTGTGGAAATGCTGTAAGAGCTATAATTACAGTGCTCTTTCTCATGGTCTAAAAATGGGAATCAGGTTGTTGTTTTTCAATCTAGGCATATAAGATAAGAGCAGACTGGCATGGGCACACCTTGCTTCACTAAAATTGATTGGAGTTGTGTTATCAACATCAACAGTAGCTGAAATAGATTAAATGTGTCCGGCTAGGAGCAAATTATGCAATTACAGCATAATCTAAATCCCAGTTGACATCAAGTGTTGTGCTACCATTGAACACCCTCAACTGATTGGAATTTCTCATAGGCTGCAAAGTAGAAAAGCTCAGACACTAAGGGCTGAATTTCTCTGCAATAACACGTCTAAGTGATATGTGTATATTTAAACCAAATCATGAAATCCTCATGAAATCCTCGCCAATGCCAAGGAAAACATTTAAGTTTATGCAATCCTAACATTATACTTCATTGCAAAATGTAAACAGGGGCCAAAGATATTTCAAATAATGAAAATATTAACTTTGAGATCCAGAGCAGATCTTGCAGACCTTGGTCAGACATTTGTATCGTACCTCTAGTGATTTCCAGGTCCAGGAAGGCTTCCCAGCACAGACGTGGTATAGTGCAACCCCATCCTGATGCCTTCCTGCAACATTGCACTAATAAGTTTTTTCAGATCCCCAAGCGTGGTGCCGATACGTCATCAGGCAGCACACTGAAGAGTAAGGTAGGTTGAATGCAAGAGCTCTGCTGAATACACAAGTGGTCTGGTACCGCCAGGCATTGTGCCCTGCAACACAAAGGTTTCAGGACTATGGTACAAGTACACCCAAGCTTGCCCCCTGCAGAACAGGCTCCAGACACTGAAGGTTTAAATAATCTTTGGTTTTATATTAAAGGTTCCTATTAGTTAGTAGCAGGTAAGTCGGTTACTTTTAGACCCTTAAGATCACATCAGGATTAGTTCATTTTTTGCTCGTCCAAACAAATTATTGAATGCAGTCAAAAAATAATAACATTTTGCCTTTTTGTATTTATTTTCCAATTGATAAAATTACCTTTCTTGGTACTCAAAGAAGTCTCCTTCCTGTGTATTTCTAAGTGTAACTATACGGAGGACTAAAACCACCAGTATTATAAATGGTACCTTCTCCAGTAGGGTATGCAGTTACAAAAACATTATTTTAAACAGCCATGGAATGACATTATGCTATTGAATATGTGAGCAGATACACTGTCTTTTCTATCCACTTTCAGAGGCTCAGCTGTCTGACAATCCTGTATGCTTAAATTTTATTAAATATCAAACCAGCTATATTTCAAAAATTGCCCATTTAGCTTTTTTCAATAACTGTCTCTGTGAAGAAACAAATATTCTCCTAATCACCTCTTGTGATGCATTAGGATCCAATTCTTATTCTCATGTTATGCCAAATACCTAGAGCATTTAATTTTTTGATTATAGGAACAATAATCCTACAGTAATACAGCTGTTTGATTTCCATGGTGGTATAGAACAGAAGGAGGAAAAAAGAGTGGACATTATGGCTACAGTGCAGTGAAGTCTAAGATCTCTAAAAACGTTCCTCTCCTTGGAGCTGCTCTTAAGTGCTTTTGAGACATCTTCTATCAAATTCATTGAGCGCCTAGAAAGTGGATAGCCCTAATTCAAACCATATGTCTTAACTCCTAGCTCCACTGATGATCTCATCTCTCAACCATCATGTGCTGTTGTGCATTGAGCAACTCTCCCCTTTATTTTCAGCCCTGGCTTGTTTAATAAAAGAGCCTCTTTGAACTGTGTTTTCCCACAACACATAGGAATATAAATATTAATTTCCCACATTCTGTTCCTATAATTGCATTTCACTTCAGAAATAATATTTCCAGAGGTGCCTCCAAAAGGCAGTTAAAAAATACATGGTACATTACTTATAATGAATTGAATTCCTTGCATATATTGCATATAGTGCTCTGTACTTTTGGTTCATTAATTTTCTATAATTGTGTCTAATTGGATCTATTACTTATGCAAGCCTCCCAGGCCTTATGCATAAATAACTACCATTTACTTGAAGTTATTCATATCCTGCAATAGAAAAAGACTCCTGTTTACACTTCACTGGAAATTGTCCTTCAGGAACTCAAGAATATTTGTTCTTCTTTAACAGAAAGCCAAGAAACTCACTTACACACTTGAAGAATGTGCACAGACACAAGTCACAAATGAAAGAATGGGAAGAGCTGAAACATAAGAATAAGTTGTTTCAAGTTAGTGCTTCATGCTTTCACTTATGCGTGGGAGGAGCATACAGCTTCAAAGATGAAAACATCTGAAAATACATAACGAGCTCTCTCACCATCACTCTTCAAACCCTCTCCTAAAACTGCTCTTTGCCTTGTTTATACAATGTTAAAATCTATTAGCCGGATGAGGGGCTGACTCTACTGAGTATTACGCTAGAAAATATTCTTATTGTTCCATTTTACATTTGGGGCAATATTCCTATTTGACCAACACCTGGTGAGTGAGGTACTGGAGGACAAGGCACTACAGCAGTGTAAAGGTGCAAGTGTTGGCATGTATGATAGAACATTGATAAGTTAGAAATGTATTTACTACTAACAATGTAAAGCCAAGTTCTTATGCATTTTCTATACTCATTCAAAGAAGAATTTCACTCCACAGTTAGGACTATTTGCTACAATAAGTGAAGATTTAAAATCTGTTCTCAACAGAAAATAGAATTCAGCTGTAAAGTAAGGATTATGTAGACAAATATAATTGTACATAAGAGATATACTTATCATTTGCCTGATCACTTTGCTGAAGTCTTCCATCAATTTTCTTCATCTTTGTTCTGTACTTTAATCAGTTAGCTCCAGAGATAAAAAGCATGCCAGTGATCAGACAGGACTACATATATAATTAAAATGCTTTTGAAATTTAGTAAGGGCTAAGCATGTTCTTGCCATTCTTATTAACAACAGGTATTCATTTAATTTTAAACAGTAAGAGGTGAATACTCCCATCTCCAGGCAGTAAATGACTATGGATTTAGAGCAAAAGAGAAATCCGGATTTCATATTTCCTGAACTGCTGACAATCAGAGGTTTTGAATTTTATTATTTGAGTGAGCAATTTCTCCTTAGTTTTAATTCTCTCTTGATTAAACCTTCTTTCTGGTGATTAGATTTGTATGCACTAAGCTGGAAACCAGTTTCAAAGACAGCTGTCCCTTTTTTTTCACCCACCATGAAACTCTTCCATATGGAGAAGGTCAGTCAGAAGTCTATCCACCATTTAAAAGTCACTGGGTTTTGCAAAACAGAGTTAAAGCAGTATTTAAGTAATGCCTAGAGCTAGCTCTGGCTCCTTGCAAGGGGGGAATTTCACCCATAAATCTTTATACATCTTGTTCCACTGATAAATTAATACTGAGACTGAATTTTTTAATACAAGGAACAGGTTATAGATATACTGCTGAGTGAGGTCTTTTCAGCATCTTTGGACTGGAATTAAAGTGTTCCCCAAGTAGACATAAAATACATAGGAAGTCTAACAAGCTTCTTACATTATCTCTTAAATTTTCCCTGTCTCAAAGTAAAAATCTATTTGAGTGATTTCAGACAGCTTAAAAGTGAGTTCCAGCCTCCTACTTAATATCTGTGCTAACATCATCATCCACCATGTTTAGGAAAAGATTATTTTGCAAGGGGATACTTTCTTTTTATGGATAATAAAAATATTTGCTGGCTGGGATAATAAAGCTTTATTAGGAGGAATAAGATCAAATTATTTTCATTAGAACACTCAGTAATTCTTCCACTTAGCTTGATTCTGTTTAGTATAAATTCAAACCTCCTAAGCCAATGATGCTGGACCAAACCTGTGAGAACTCTTTACAAAAACAATGTTGACTCCCTAGACAAAAGACTAGCAGTATCTTAGCCATTTACTCATGCATATCCAGAAAATCAATTATTGAAAAGAATTTTCCTGCCCAGGTCTCATCACTGTCTACCTTGGATTTATGCAGCAATTGATAGTAAAGTGTGAAAGTAATTAGAGGCTGACTGAAGGCTGCCTTTAGTATATAGTCTTGTGCTAACCATTTGGTGAGAACCAGTTATATCAATGTTTTGCTGGTGTATTTCCTGCTGATGTCAGAATATATCCAAAAACTATATTATTAAATGTGTGGCATGAGAGCTTTTTTCTGACAGGAACCTATACCTCCTCATGATAGAGACTGAATACTGACTTGAAAGAAATGACCACCAGCATGAAAAATATGCTGTTTCCTTTGTCTACCTAGGTCCCACAATTCAAATCACTGCTGCATCCCTGTGCAATGCTACTATGTTCCAGAAAGCGCCCTTCCAACATCAGGGAGTGACGGATACGTTGAGGAAAAAAAATCCACCAAATGGTCAATTCTACTGCTTTCCTGCCTTGGGTATTCAGCCCCAGGGAGCAAAACAGTGCAAGACAGGAGCACCTTCAAATCTTGTTGAGATAAAGAAGCATTTGACAGTATCAGTCCCCAGCTAAAATTGTCCAACAAAATCAGGCGATCTGGGTTTTTGACAAAAAAAACACACACACCCATATAAATTATTATTAAAATCAGCAGTATGTGGTAAAGGCCCAAGAGCAAGGTTTCACCCTTGGAAGCTGTAAGCAACTAATAATTAGATTTCCAGGTCTTACTGACTCTTTACGGGTTTCTCAATTTGAAAGAGTGTAACTAACCAGTAAATGACCTGCTGTGGTCCCTGAAAGCAGACTGAATCAACATGTAGAGGATTTAGACCATTTCCATAAATACATTCAAAAACAAAACTGACGGGAGTTTTCAAACAGGTCTTGAGTGAAAAAAATTTTGAGGGTCTGTACAATCTCTCCAGCTGATATCTTCTCCATATGTGCCTGAATCACAAACCAGCCAAGTTCTCTGAGAGCTCAGGCCGCTCTGACGGAATCTCACAATGTGCCGCTCGACTGGATGGAGAGCACAGCTAAAATTCCTGGCTAGGAAATACATCACTTAAAAACAAACTAGCTCCAGGAAAAAAGTCATGGAAAACATTGAAAACAGTCATATGGCAATGCGAGATGTCAGCAAATGTCTTTTATTTTTTTAACCGAAAAAGCTGAAAGTCAGCATGATTGAGTGTATCACACTTGCTTTCTTATCAGAAGTATTTTTTCCGTCCATTTATGTGAAAAAGCACCATAAAAACTAAAAAAAAAAACCAAAACCAAAAACAAACAACCTAACCTTGCTCTCACTGTGCTAAATCACTAAATCAACTGCAAATTAAACATTGAATGCGCTCCCAAGCCAGGACCCCACCAACTTTGTATGTTTAGCAATCACAGTCATACTGAATTGGGCATTTCAGAAACCAGGGAATTTTGCTTTACTTCACTGAGTTACTAATGGTGCCCACCACATCCCATGATAAGAATTTTAAATATCTTACCTACAATTCATTGATTTAAATGAAAAAAAAAAAAAATCCTCAGGAGGTTCATTACCACATACAACTGCATCCACAGCAAACTCCACATTCCTACCCTTAACAAGAGAAACCTCAGAACAGGCCCACAGAAAGCACCAGAGAAGTACATATGTCACGAATAATAATTTTCCCTCCCTGTGTCAAGCAATTTTATCCATTCTTTAAAGCTACTCTGTTGTCCACAGAGTATTACTCTGGCAAGCCAAAGGACCCTCCACCAACTTTTGCAGAGTTATTCCCATAGTCCTACTGGGAACCAGCTTTTGTGGCACCTTCAGTATCGACTTGCCCTTCTGTGTTCCCCTGAGGCTTTATCTCCACATGCTGATGTAGACAAGAAGCCAATGGAAATTACTGTGTAAAAGAAATACTCTGCCCTGAGTTTTATCTAGTTTTCAAGGAGGATATGGTCCTGCCAATGGATCACAGCCTCATGGGTTGTGCTTCCAGGGTCTGGCCGTATCCACCTTGCAGGGTGCCAGGAGCAGCATGTGCCCTCCACAGCCCCCAGAGCCAGCCCTCCACATCTCTCAGCACCTCCCAAACTGCTCTGCATGCTGCAGGAAGTGGAGGGAGCAGGTGATAATATTAATTGTTATTCCCATGATTTGGTCAGCTACTTCCAAACCTGAGCTCCTGAGATCAAAGCAGATCACCATCTTCAACTGCTCAGGGAGGGGGAAACAGCTGGATAGGCTGCATGGATTAGCTGTGACAGACCTGGGCTTGTGTCTGCAATGGTCAGTGGCTCCCACTCTGCTCCTCCAGCTCTGGAGAAAACCGATGTGTCTTAGCCCATGTAGAAGTACATGCGAAGAAGCGCAGATTAACGTGTCCATACTGCGCAGCAGGGTGTGACAGTGAAGAAATCCCGCACTATTGCTGATCCGAGTCAGGCAGCATAGCTGAGAAGGTCCTCCACGAGTCTTGCTGTCTTGGGAGCACTTCCAAATAAAAACAACTGTGCAGCTTTTAGGGCTGGACTGGCTCACATGAGTTGCAGTACCTAGCTCTTCTACTTTATATTGCTGTTTCTCCCTTTTATCCATTTATATGAAGTTAACATTAAATGAGTGTGGGAGAGAATGTAAAAGGGCAATTCAACCAACCACACTGCTGCCTAGGAAACATGTAACAGGCATGTTCCATTAACATACTGATCATGCAGCTCCAAAAGCAAGTAATGAATACCACCAAATCTATTTTATCGTCTTTTAGGCAACATGAGATTTTCCTTTGTGCTTGCTAATTTATTCTGACATTACACTATTCAGCTGTATTTAAACCAGATGAAGGTTGCTGGGTTTTTTTCTTTTTGTGTTTGTTCATTTGCTGTGCTTGGTTAACAAGAGTTGCTTTTGTTAAGAATCTTTGCTGCAATGCATTTAAAGATCAGATGTCATCTAATCCCTTAACCCCAAAATCTCTCAGGTTTATCAGGATCTCTTTTTATTTTATCAGATTAAATCTGGAATTATTTTTCATGAAGACCACAGTTATAAGTAATACTATACTAAAACAGATCTGTTATGCCTTCTAACATTGATAAAGGCACAGCTTAAAGCTTACAGGCCTTGGGGGCTTTTCACTTTCCCTCATAGTCACTGTCTGCACCTTCATCCAAAGGAGTGATTTGAAATTAAATGATCCTGCTGGGTTGATAGCCATTACTTTCTCCAGGACACAAATGGTGAGAGGTTTAAGATCCTATGATGGAGGCAGCTATAGATGTCAGGACAGAGGGTAGAAGGACCCCAGGATTCACTCTTACACTACATGCATATGTCTGTGCATATAGAGGTGCAAATGCACTGGGAAGCACCAAGTTGCCCTGAGCCTGGAGACCTGTGACAGTAATTTCAGAGGATCAGAAAGAGTCGCAGAGAAATCCCCACAAAAAAAAAAAAAAAAAAAAAAAAAAAGACAAAAAATAGCTAAAACTATTTGTCATGGAAAATTCTGTAAAGACAAAAAATTTCCAGTTTTGGCTTTGGTGTTTATTTGGATCAGAGTGTTTTAAAATATGGTGAGCTTGGAGCAAAAAAAAAACCTTGCAAGCTTGAAAAGCGATGAAGAAATAAAAATATTTAAATTTCCACAGCAAACCCATTTTTCATCCCCAAAAATGAATGACTGAAAAATATGCATCTTTTCATTCCCCATTCCCCAAGTTGAAAGAAATAGTGGCCACCTGCAAAGATCCCGCCCTTTGACTCTGGGTTGGCACAGGAAGGAGGATCTGAATGGGAATGGGTATGGACATGTGTAAAACAACAACATGAAAAAATAGATGCTTAGTTAGGGGATGAGGCTGGAGAATATTTTAGAAGTCCTGCTGCGAAATTCCCTGCTCTCATTCTTCCTTATGACCTTCCTTTATTGAACACTGACCAGATGAGCTGGTCCAGAGCAGCTGTTCCCATGCTCTTATTTATAATAAATGGTTCTGTCACCTGTAAAGAAAACAACACTGACTCCACTGTAAAGGCTATGTGGAATTCTATCTGATGTTTTACCCCTTCTTCAAATTTCCCATGGAGAAGTACTAGGTGACAGAGTCCAAGGTATTAGAGGCCTCAACACAGAGACTCACAGATGCAGCATCATTAATTTTGAGTCACAGGTACACAAAGCTACTGCCAACAGAACAGAAATGAAGAGCCTCCCCGAACCATCAGTCTTCAATCATGCATCACAGGAGCACCACATGCCCTTGCTTCCTTCTTATCCCTGCCTGCTTGCCACAGGAACACCAACAACAAAGCTGTCCAAGAGATGACAGCCCACACAGCATGCTAATTTTCAATGCTGGTAGTACCTAGAGATGACTCTATAGCTGACCGTGCATTCAGAAATAGATTAAGAAGGAGTTATAGGCAAGTAGTCACTACTTGTCATATTTCACACCATGTTAGTTTTTAACAGCCCTGAGTTCTCTTTATCCCTGCTACTAGTTTCTCTTTATAATGTTCCCAGACAACCTTTTAATTTACAGTTCCAGATGGAACTTGTTCTTTAAGATCTTATTTTTCACTGTTAACTAAAAAACATATTTAAAACTTTGCACAAAATTCAATAAGAAACTCAATCACACGTAGGTTTGGAGTAAGAGAGAGCTTGGTTAACATTGGATAATCTTAATCCACTGTTCCTGTGTCATTATGAAATTTATTTTATTTTATTTTTCTCACAACTGAAGAACAAAACTGAACAAAAGTAATAAAGTATTGCACATTATGATTGAGATATGGGATATCTCACAGTGGCTAGGAAATGCAAAGCTAAAGCATGTAGTATTACATACTCCACATTTTCACCCATAAGAGTGCTCTTATCACTCTCACGTACTATATACCCTTACACATGCTCCAAAATGTAGCCTGTGCCTCTCTGTGGATGCCCCTACTACAGGACACTACAAATATCCATGTGACTGGAGCAAGTTATGTAGTGGCTGAAGAAGGGCAAAAGGAGAGCAGAACTAAGTTTGCAAGAACTGAGCCAAAGAGGATGGCAGCTGTTATTTGGTTATTTGCACTAGTTAAATTGTATAAGCAGCAGATCTTTTTCCATCTTAATGTAATTATGTACTTGCAGAAGTTATTGTTGTTGGTTTTAATTGTCTGAGGATGTCTTTAATACTCTTAGAAGGACAGCTCCAGTCTTTAAAAAAGGAAATTAAGATTGTGAAATGTTGCATGACTGTGAGAGTGAATACCCTGTTGCTCTACAACTAGAACTCTCAGAAAAGAGTTGAATAATAGTGAATTTTACAATAATATCATTAAATTATTGGTGCAAAAGTACAAGCATCTCAATGGAGGTGTCTTGATTTGCATCAGATGATGATGTGATCCTAAAAGCTTATTAGAGTCATAAAATACTTTTATATTTAGGATCTTTACAAGTCTTCATGACAGAGCTCAGATTAAGCATTATAATTTTATTAATTGTTTCTGATCATATTTTAATCATTATAAATGTTTCAGAGTACTCCAAAAGAAATACATAATCACTTGCTTTCATTGAAAAATGATTTAGAATACAAATTTAATAAAGTTATCACCACTAGAAAACTGCTTTACTATTTCTAATAGTATATAGAGCAACAACAGCATTGGCAGCAGAGACATCAAGATCTGAGCTGGCTGTTCTTAATTTAACAGGTTTTTATTATTTGAATTACATGACTGTAATATTTGAAAGTCACGACTAAACAGAACAATTCCTACAAACCCCAGAAATCTCTGCCTGGTTCCTTCCACCAGCTACCAGACTCCACATATAGCTTAAGGTGGTGGGAATAGCTACCTCACATGAAGCAGGACAGTTACTTTATTCCTCTTTTCTAAAATCTGATAAATCAGTCCAGTTTCTTCAAAATATCATTTGAATAAGGTACTGTCTTTTAAAGCTACCGTAGCATTAACAGCTATCAAAGACTCGAAAAATCTTATGGTGATAATTATGATAGAAAATGAAGCAGCTTTCTGGCACAAGAAAGAGTATTGGGAAAAGTAAACAGGGCACTAACTAAATCACACACAAGACATGAGTATGCCCTTCCAGAGAATAGGTGAGATGTTTTCATGAAGTGTAGTTTTGAATACTGCAAATTTTCCAAGAGCAGGTTGAACTGAAAAGTGTTTGGTTCATACCTGTACAGGCAGCAGGATGAGAAGACCACTTTATACTAAATGAATAGAGTGCCGCGATTGAGAGACGGGACGCAGCTTGATGCAAGCAGAATGTCGATTTGCTGCCTGAAGTGGGTTACATTTATATGATAAAAACTTCCGTACACGCATCCATCTATTATTTGATTGGTTACAGGCTTTGTACATGAGCTGTGCACGCGTTTAATCAACGATTATGATTGGTTATATGCATTTCACGTAACCGCTTCAATTGGCTCATGGAAGGTGCAGAGTGCTCTCTGTATCTTGCAGCGCTCAGCAACAGGCTTTTGTCGTGTGATTGGTAACTACCTGGCATGAGGATATTTTTACTTTGTGCGGTTTGTTCCATTATCTGAACATTCTGTTTTTAATTGCTACATCCTTTGGTATAACTCAAGAGTCCAAGGCTCCTCAACTTATTTATCGTTCTCCCATGGCTTACTGCCCACAAGTTCCAACACATTCCCTTTTATCAACTGAGCAGCACTGGGAGTTTTGCTGAGGCCAGCAGAACCCTGTCCCACAACAGAGTACATTTTATAGCCTCTTTCCAATTTCAGTTGATAATTGTAAGAGGTTTGCAGTGTACAAAGGCCTCTGCAACTCATAATCAGTCCAGATGAATATTTTTCTTGGAGTGTTTTATCACTTGGATAATCTGCTTGTACTTCACCTGCCTACTTCTTTCATGTAGTATATAGCTTAGGTATGAGATCATTTTCCTACTTTCATCCATATATTTTTCCTCTAAACTCTCTCCTACATAAAGATCACCTGTACCTTGCCAAGCACATTTTCATGAGCTTTTTCTTAAAGAAAAAAAAAAACAAAAAACTTGTTTATCTTGTGTATGTCTGTAAGCATAGCTGTATGTGTGTTTTGCAACTTGTGAAAGCCTGAAGACAGCACACCGTGTACAGACAGCACACAGTACAGGTGTAATTAAGAAGGCATCCTTTCCCTACAATGGAAAACTGACACTGTGCAAAGATGCAAAGCTCATTTGCTTCTTTTTCCAGCTTCTAAAATTGCAATCCTGGGAGACTGAGTTGCCTGAATAGCGGGAAGGAAAACACAATCTTTTCAGCCCTCGTAGTCATTGGTCTGCGTTCAGGTATGTCCAACAGTAATCCAAAGCCATCTAATAGCTGTTTAGAAAACTGTGCACCATGAATTAGTGGCCCCATGCCAAGCACTGATTAGACATTGCTCAGTGGTGGTCCCTGAAGGACGAAGTGATAGCACATCAATGAGTAAACGTGAGAAGCTTGTTCAACCACAGGACCTCTGGGTAAACAGAGGTCTTCACACTCACAGACTTGAAGTTTGCATCTTCTCACAAGCAGGCATTTTTTCAGATGTTTTCAGGTATTCAGTGTCAATACTTGCATTTTTGCCATGTCTACCCAAACATTTCACTTCTCTGTTATCATGCATATGGATCAGGGTGAGTTTAAAGGCACAACCACGATCTACCCACAGCACAGGCTTTCCAACGCCATCCCAGCGCCGAGAGCAACTCTAATGCTAACTTGGTTTCTGAATTTGATTAAAATAACCAAACTGGCATGCATTTCAACCTATTTCCAGTCCAAGATGTGCCATTTGACTCCCTCAGTAAAGCTAATGTTGATGTGGCCACCCCTCCCCAGATGGGGTGGGGAGACACCTTCATTTTCACTTTACCAACAGGAAGATGAGGCATGAAGAAATTAAGGCCTGGACCCACAGAGGCTCCAACACAAACAGTTATTAGGTACCTCCTGCTTGTGACAAGCTAGCCTGAAGCTTTTTCCACACCTCCTTCCCTGGCTGTAGCCACGTTCCTGTCCCCAGTTGCTCCACTTCTTCCCTTGCCAAAGGCTGACAACCACTCAGGTCTGCCAGAATAACTGCATGTGTAACCTCCCCTTCAGACAGCTCACAAGAAGCAGTAAGGGCTAGCAAAGACTTGCTGTTTACAGCACTGAAGATCAAGGAAATCAGAGAACAGTTTTCCTAGTAGAGCAGAGGTGATGGTAATCACTGATGGAGGTGACAAGGGGCTGCAGGGGAAGGCATGGGTGTTTACAGCTACCTCCAGCACCGGTGCTGAACTGAACAAGGCAGCGACCATCTGCAGCAGCAGGGTAAAACATCCCCAGCTGCCACCCTGCCTGTCTCATCTGCACAAAGGTCTACCAAGAAACACTTTTGAGATCTGTGGGTGCAGCCACCACCGCAACACCTGCAGCAAACCTGGCGTGCCCATGGTTTTCTCTTCCTCCCCTGCCCTCCTCCCAGCATGCCCTGGTGCTTGGAGCTTCACCCAGGTCACAGAAGAGATCGTTGAAGAGCACAGGACGTAATCCTGGCTCTCCTAAACCCTGGTCTGATGACCCTCCTTCTGCTCATAACAGTAAGAGGCGGTGGAGAAATCTACTGATCTGCTGCTAATCTCAGAAGAGCCTCTTCCAAACCACACGATACTGGCTCTCACTTCACAAAAATCTTCCAGCCCAGCAAAAGCGAGGCTTCTCTGAGCACCATTTACAGTCACAAACTGTGTGGTTTCTTGTAGGTGGAGGCATCGTCAAACACTTGGCTCAGCACACGGCATTTCTGGTCTTCCCAAGCACTCACAGTAATTACCTCAGAAAACAGAGAGCACTCGGCACTAACGGTGTGACTGTGCTGGCCGAGGGGGACATGTGCATGTACATGCACAAAATCTATTAGAGAGTGAATGGATTCTCCCTTGTAGCTTCTTATGCTTTTATGTCACAAGGCAGCTCTGATCTCTCTCCCTGCCTGCGGTGGCAAAACATCAGAAGTCGCATGCAGAGATTCTTGGCCAGAAAGTGAATTTATCTCTTGTTGCCAGTCTCATTAGAAACAAATAATAAGTATTCCAAGACTTCTGCAGTCCCTGCAGCCTCTCGCCAGCAGCCTTGCTTTCTGTTGCAGATCAAGTGAACTGCCCTGCTCAAAGGTAGTCTGTGAAGGAAGTAAGGCTGTGAAAGATCTGAAATTCAAATCCAGGTCTCTTAAAACCTAGACTATAATTCTATAATTAACTTATTCTATGTAGCAAAAAAAGTTATGCATCTTATTTTATTATTTGAAAGTAGGGCCTTCTGGTTTTTATATGTCATCATAGGCATCAGTTCCATAAATAGTTTCTGCATGTGACTAATCCTACGCAGTGTCTGAAGTCAGACTACCAAAACACATGTCTGCAAGATTGGGGCCTAGATTTGTTTTCAGTCATTCTTGTAAGAAATTACTTAGGTTCTGAACAGCTAAACCACATCTCAGAAAGTTTTTAGGAGGAAATCTAGAGGTTTGCCAGAGCCTGGGCACATGCCTGACTTCTCTTCTTTTCAGTCTCCCAACATGTACTGTTAAATCAATGGTATATTAGCCCCACAGAAACTAATGAAAATGGTCAGAAACACGACTGTATGGATCAGTGATATCACAAAAGACTAATTACAAAATGTAAATTCCTCTTTGTATCTGCTACTAAACTATAGAACACTTTTTAGCTGTCACTATTTGTTACACTTGCTGGACTAAGCTTAGAAGGAGGACTGTCATGGAAAGGCAAATTACCTGCAATGCATTCAACAGAGTTAGCACTCAACAACAGCAAGCCTTGATTATGCCATAAAGTTTCATCATAAACAACAGAGTGAATAACTTAGTTACAAAACAGCAAACTGGATAAAATATGACCAATTTCTGAGATGATTTCACATCTAATCATCCGCAGTCCTGTACTGCCATCTGCAGCCTCCTGGTAACAGTCAGATTTACTGATCAGGCTCACATCAACCTTAGCAACCACATTGTCCCTGTAAACATTAGGCATGTTCAGTGGCAGGCAGATGGGTTCTTTCCACAAATATTATCATTAAAATAATCAAAATGTTCCTCTTCAAGATTATGTTTGTTATTTTTCCAGCCTTTCTTTATTTTCTATTTTATGTCACTTTTCTGCTGCCTTTTGAAATTGAAGTTGAATGTCAGACCCAAAGTGCAACACATTTGATCCCTCAGAAATTTTTAATATGCTGATAAAGAAGAATGGTTTGGAAGTTGCTCAGAACATCTTTGCTACGTACAGAAATTGTTTTTTAATTTGTGTCGTTATGGTATTAAAATTGAATTTTAATAGAATATATCCTCTAACATCTATAGCCAGAGAAAAATAAATATCTTTTGTTGTATGCAAAAGTTGCCTGGACTCTAAAAACATCCTATAGCATGCTCTTACAGTGCAGATGCCTGTCTCTGTTTCAGGTTATGGAAGCAGATCAGCTAAAACTGCATGGGGCTATTACCCAGCAGGGAACTGGTATGTGGCTGAATATAACAAGGTCCAGTGGTTTAGCAAGCTACCACACACCAGCAGTGAGCAACCACAGCTGACCATGATCCTCCATGAAACTTCTACCAGTCTGCAAGGTAAAAGAACAACGCCTAGGGGTTATTGAAACCAGTAAATTTAACCCAGCTATGCTCTAGGTGACACCTCCTAGCCATGGCCCTCATCTCCTCTGACATGTAGTAATCTAGTAAGCTGTGGTAACTAGGTCATATGATTGATCCTTTTGGTTCTTTTTGAATTAATTTATCTTTGTTGATGACTGTAAAGCAAAGAATTAGCGTGGTGTTTGCAAGAACGGAGTCACTGCTAGACTAGAGGTGCTATAGGATAATCATAATGATCTTTTCCCAGTCAAAGAAAAAGGTCCTGGTTTAAAAAGAGAAAATAGGCTTGAAAAAGCGGAAAAAGCAGACTTCATAGTAATAAAGCAAATTGAGAACATCCACTGTCTGTCAAAGAGAAAATAAGGCACCTCAGATCATCAAATCTGTGTTGAAGGGAGCAGTTCAGCTGCCCCACTTACCATTAAGACCTCTAATACCTGGTGAAACTGAAGTGTAAGTCAGACATGCTACAAGTGGCTAACAGATTCTTAACACTGATTTTGCACATCTTGTCCCTCTGTTGCTAGAAGGTGGCACATGAGTCAGCAGGTATTAATCACGGTGGCTCTATACACACTGCAAAGCAGGCTGATGCTTCCTGTATGCAGGAAGCCCAGCAGCACTGGGAACACTGAGTTGGTGGGGAAAAGGGTCGTCTGAGCAGGCTACCCATTTCCAAATTAAAGATTAAGCATGCTACTAGAAGTTTAGGGAGATACCTGAGCTGCTAGGGTGGTAAAATGGCACATATTATCAGAACAGATGTCTTTCTTGAGCGATCACAACACCAAGCTCCTGGACATGCCTCTGCCCTGCTGCTTGGTATTTAAAATCCACCCACACAATGCCTTGGGAATTCAGGTTTCTGGCACTAACCCCTTCTCTACAGCAAATTTTTAAAGTAAATTGTTTCAATATTGCTAGTGTAATACAAGTATTTGAAAGGTTTTGATCTGAAATAAAGAACTAACCTGAAAAACCCTTAATCTCAAGAAACTTATTCAGGATATTTGTCATGTTCTGAAAGATTTAACACCGTCTCAATAGCAGTGTCCTTCTGGACACAGCCTTCGGTAATTATAGCCTCCATACTGTAAATGGGGAGTATCTACTTGGTCAAATTTATCTTAAAAGCCAAATGTTTCTTCCAGTGTCTGGTCAAATCACAGTACTTACACTAGATCCATGAGTCTCTTAGGAGGCAGAGGTTACGGTAGAGGCATATCTCACACAGGCACATGGCCAGAAAAACTATCACATCAAGAAAATCAGCAAGAAGGATCCAAAACTGGGGTTCAGCCCCATAGATGATGAGGTTATGCACCCTGAACTAATCACTTGCTGTTCCACAGATAGAGAATCACACAGAATCACAGAATAAATTATATGGGGTTGGAAGGGACCTCTGGAGATCATCTGGCCAACCCACCTGCCAAAGCAGGTCCTCCTAGAGCAGGTCCCACAGGAACTTGACCGGACAGGTTTTGAACGCCTCCAGAGACAGAGACTCCACCACCGATCTGGGCAGCCTGTTCCAGTGCTCTGCCATCCTCCAAGTGAAAAAGTTCCTCCCCATGTTTAGATGGAACTTCTTATGCACAAGTTTGTGCCCATTTCCTCTTGTCCTCTCACTGGGCACCACTGAAAAAAGACTTGCCCCTTCCTCTTGACACCCACCCTGAAAGTATTTATAGGTGTTGATCAGATCCCCCCTCAGCCTTCTCCAAACTAAAACAACCCAAGTCCCTCAACCTCTCCTTGTAAGAGAGATGTTCCAGGCCCCTCATCATCTTTGTGGTCCACTGCTGTATCCTCTCCAGCAGTTCCATGTCCTTCCTGAATGGGGGAGCCCAGAACTGGACACAGTACTCCAGATGGGGCCTCCCCAGGGCAGAGTAGAGGGGCAGCATAACCTCCCTCGACCTGCTGGTCATACTCTTCTTGATGCATCCCAGGATGCCATTGGCCTTCTTGGCCACAAGGGCACATTGTTGGCTCATGGTCATCCTGTTGCCCACCAGAACTCCCAAGTCTTTTTCCTCAGAGCTGCTCTCCAGCAGCCAACTACAGCCCTCAACTGTATCAGTGCAGGAGGTTATTCCTCCCCAGGTGCAGGACCCCTACACTTGCCCTTGTTGAATTTCATCAGGTTCCTCTTTGCCCAACTCTCCTGCCTGTCCAGGTCTTGCTGTATGGCAGCACAGCCTTCTGATGTGTCAGCCACCTGTCCCAGTTTTGTGTCATTGGCAAATTTGCTGAGGGTACATGCCATCCCCCATTGATGAAAATATTGAAAAGGACTGGACCCCACTTGTTACGGACCTCCAACCAGATTCTGTGCCACTGATCACAACCCTCAGAGCTCTGTCTTTCAGCCAGTTTTCAAACCACCTCACTGTCCATTCATCTAATCCATACTTCTTAAGCTTACCTATGACGATGCTGTGGGAGACTGTGTCAAAAGATACAAATGGCACACAAAAAATATACATTTAATTGCTGGAGCAAAGGTCTTAGGGAATGCACATGGAAATTTAAACTGTACCTTAGGGATCAAATAGAGAAACAGGGAGAGAAAGTGACCCGTGACTTGTCTAATACATAATGCTCTTACTGTACAAACTGCTTCAAGGAAATGGTATGTAATAGTACAAATAATCCTCCCTGCTGCCAGTATGTGTCCTTGCAAGTGTTAGTATAGTAAAACAGTAGCCAAAACATGAAGATCAAGGACACATCAGTATTGAAAACTATTTTTGAAAGATGTAAATTACACTCCCTGACATTGTTTTTTCTCTTTGATGTATTACCCTATGTGAAGGAGTCACTGCAAAGAGAAAGGAGATGTATGTCTATAAGGGAACATATGCAGAAGAAATTGTAGAGATAAATGAAGAGATTATGTTACTGGAGATATTAGTGTTAAAAATCATACCACATGAATCAGTGTGCAGGACTGTGACTGGATTTTCATGTAACCAGACTGACATCTTGTGGCTTGTGCCGAACATTTAAACATGCAACTGGGGGGAATTAACTTGTAAATTGTTACAGCATGGTAAGATATACCTTTTCTTTCAACAGAACAGAATGTGGCTCCACCAGTGTATTAGTGGTTGCAACCATGAAGTTTATATATAAATTCACATTTCAGTTTCGGCTTTTGCATGTACTTGTGACAAAGAGAGCGGGGAGATCAAGGATGATGTTGGAGCAAGGGCACGGAAGGATTGCTGGGTATCTGTACAAGAAAGGTTAGATAAAATAGTATGCGCAGCGACAGTCACAGGGCACATCCAGTGTGCCCTGGTAGCTGACACAGATCTTCAAGAAACTGACAGCTTGAAGCACATGAGGCCTCCTAATCCTACTGACTTCAGGGCTGGGGAGCCTAGGCACAGTGCCGAGCTCGCCCAGCTGCTCAGCTCTGAGCTTGGAGCTATGTCCTCTCCAGCCAGCCATTCAATAACAGGGGGACTCAAGACGAGCTCTGCCATGATTGCACCACACTCCACGGTGTTAGGCATACTCCAAGCCATCATTATAGGTCAAGCACAGGACAAGGGACAAGAAAGAGTTAGGAGATGGTTTCAATAAAACACAGTAGAAATGGAAAGCAAGGAAGACAAAACCTGCTGGAAGAAAAGTCAGCCATTCTTTACTCCTTGCTTTTCATGGCACCATGGATGAAAAATGAGCTCTCAGGGTCACAGTCTGCTTTGACACTTGACACAGAGCTAAATGTTCCCTCTACCTGCATTATTTGAATTCTTACCTGAATTATTCTAGTCTGAATTCTTATAAAAATGGAGAAAATGGGCTTCTGTGTTATGAATAGTTGACAATTGCTAATACAATAAATACCATATACTTAGGAAAGTATAGTCAGCTCCGGAGAACAATTCAAAGCAAGAGCATAGATAAAGCTGTGAAGTATCCAGAGTCATCATCATCTCTCTCTCTCCACAGAGGGTGTAGAAGGAGGCAAGACCCATGTCTTAAGCCAGGGTGCTTGGATGACTGCCCTGAACTAAGGGGCAAATGTTCAAACAGCACATGCAAGACCCAGTAAGCCTGACCTCCAGGCAAGTACGTCCGCTGTGCATGCTCAGGCATTCCCCATGCTCAGAAACTCAAAGCTAGATGTGGATGTAGTCCCTTGGTGACAAGGGGCGCAAGCAGAATGCTCTGCCAAGAAATTTGGATTTTTTTCCTATTTATTTTTAACATGAGAGAATAGGAGGGGAGGAACTAACATCACCACGCTGAGAGCTATTTCTGAGGGCAGAATGGAGCCACATGCCCCAGCAGATCAAATGACTTCAGCTGAAGTTACAGAGAAGCAGCAGTACCCGAGCTGGACTTGAGCAATAAACTCAGCTGAGCCTCTCCCACACAGCTCATGTACCTCAAACACAGCCTGGATGCAATGTCCTTGCTGTTCCAGCTGGGATCTGCTTTTCATCAACAGCTGACATTCACACCAAATTGTAGAGTTTAATATTTACCCCTAAACACATAAAGCTTGCTAATAAAAATGGACTGGGAATTATTTGGTTACAGTTACTAAGGCATCAATAGTCAAGAGTGGGAGTTCACATCTCCAAGCCTCAGGCTGTTCCCATTCCCTCTGACATGCTGCTCCCAAGCCATTTCTTGGCTGCTTTGCACTTTAAACTAACTCTGCCTTTTAAATGTTCAAAGTCCTCTCGAAGGAAGAGTGGGAAAGATGCTCCCTCGACATATTCCCTTCTTTTTCTCACCTTCTGGCCCTGAAAAGCGGGGAAATAGTTAAAATCAGGGTATTTAAAAGCAGATGTGGAGGTCTGTGGAGGTGAGGAGGGCACCATGTCTGCATCAGCGTCAGCTCTCTCATCTCTGCCCCTCAGTTTCCACCCTACTTGAGACCATGCTGGCCAGGCACTTGTTTTCCCACTAATTTTAAGACCAAGTATAATAAAGGGAAGAGGAACAGCTTATTCTGTTTCTTATTTCCCATTTGTCTTGATAACAGCCCCTAAAAACACAAGAATTATTGAAAGACTGAGAGATTTCCCTGTCACTATTGCTAGGCAGTGGGCAATGTTTGCAACTCAGATGTTCGCATAGATGGGAAGTGTTCGGTTTTCCAGTCTGTCAAGTCAACACATTTCATGGTTGGTAACAACCACAAAAATAATTATGAACGCTATGTAATTAATAAATAATTTCAGGGCCATTTGGTTCCCATAATGGCAGCTGGCACGCAGGTACATGGTTACACAAATCCTCCCCACAGACCTTCATGGCTCACTGTATCCAGAGCTATCAAATGACTGGAGAAGCCATCAGCTCATCATTAACTATGGTTGCAAAAAATTCTTGACACGTTAACCAAGTTTAGGGTCATATGTACCATATGTATCAAGATCCCTGAACTTCTTTAAAACTGGAGCAGCCATCCCAGCCACAGCTGTCAGCACTGGAGCTGCTGGAGCCAAGACCAAGTCACACACACAACACTTCTCCATACTAGGGCTTGAAGCCATACAGGTAATTTTTAAACAGAATAAATACTCTTGAAGTATTATTGAAGGTGCTAGGAACTATGGATGTAAGCACAGAAAGGTTTTCAGGGTGAGGCAACACCTTTTATTAGACCAACTGATAAAACTGGAATAAACAGGCAAGTTATGAAGCACCCTAGCTGTGACTCTTCTGAGCCAAAAAGGCCTGGTGGCCCCAGAGTTTTTCCCACCAGTATGACCTAGTCCAACTAGTCCACTATAGGATCACATTTCTCCCTGTGTGGAGGAAGAAACCTTCCCTCACTTATGGGAGACCATAGCAGCAGCACAACTGCTGGTAGTGTCAGTACCACAACAACTTGGGGCCTTCCCCAGGTCTGAAAAACCAGACAAGCTGGCAGACACACAAGCTCTTTTTCAGAACGATGACTACAGAAAAGGCTTCTGCCCATCTTCCTCTTGCAGTGTTTTCAGTTACCGTAACAGGGAATAGGACTTCTCACCACAGGCACCATCTTGCCTAACTAGGCCAGTTTGTGGTAAAGCTCTGTCTTCTTCAGCTCCCTTGATAAATGTTACAGCATCATGTGGTAGAGATCATAATTTATAAATGTCCAAACCCATACTATAATTATCTACAAAAAGACAATACTATTGAGGACTAGTCTTGTCAGCGAAGTCAGTGTCGGTGCCTTCTCTGGGAGGCAAAACAGTCCGAGGAAGAGGACAAAGCCTGGTAAATCTGAGTCTGGCAAAAACTGACTCTCAGAGCTTCACAAAGATGTTTAGATAGGCTTTGCAGGCCCTGAGAAGTAAGCTCATGGCTGCAGTGTCTAATACTTGTCACGTCTAATTATCGTACAGCATTGCACAATTGTCAAAGTGAGTTCTATCCTTTGAGATACCATAAGCTTTACTGGTCAGCCTAAGGGACAGCATACTGGATTTTTGATCAATGCATCATCTGACCAGGTAAGGCTATCGTCTTTCTTGTACTATAAATGTGTACAGATTTTGCCTCACATGGATTTGCAGAACATAATCTCAGATTGGCTCTGGACAAGCAAAGGCAAAATGAGGATTTTCAGCTTTCCCTAGCACCAAAATGCTACGTGTTCTTGAGGACATCCACCAGCAGTCAGCATCACCCCTTTCAGGGCTGTATCCTCTACAAGCAACCCTCCAGGGGTCAGACCCAGCCTCCTCTACGCTCCCCAGGTAAGTGGCATTGGTATTTATTGGAGTAGGTTTTCAGCAGTATACACATGGAGTTAATTACACAGCCCCCATTGCTATTAATGACAGCCAAGCACCTAATCCTCCACATGCAGCACCCCGAATACATTACTCTCTGAAAGTGCAGCTTCGCAGTTATTGTGCTTCAGTTTATGTAGTTTCCCTTATGCTGCACTGAATGGATTTTCATTCTGTGTCCAGGAGCATTCCAGTCCCTCCAGTAGCAAACAATAAATGAATCTTAGGAGGCTCTGGTGTACTTAGGAGGTTCTGGTGAACCTATCAAAACAGGCAATTTATTTCTGAACTTGGCACTAGGCACAGCATGCCTTGTAAATGTCAATTTGTGTATGTGTGAGCATCTGACACTACTCAGCAGCACATGGCTGGGGCCAAGAATTTGACTGATTCTGGCTGATTTGCAAGCCTAAAAATATTCTCTTTTATCAATACCCATTTTTTGTGCTTATTTGCATGCTAAGAAAATTCTAAACAGGCGGTGGTTTCATGGATCAACCCACAACAGCTCTATTGAGATCAAGTACATGATGACCTGCCATAAACTGTATGATGACACAGTTAGAACCATTGCATAAGAAGTGGCCCATATATAGGCATACTTTGATTTTCACTGTTTGTCTGTTCTAATCCTGCAGGAATCAGAGACATTTTAATCTCTTTTATTGTCTTGTATTCATTTACATGCAGTGCCCAAAGGCCTCTGGCAAGCATAGAGAGGGCTATATAAGTCAAATGCATTGTTATTATTACTGTAGTTCCTATCATGGGCCCAATTCTCTTCCCATTGACGTCAATGGCAAATCTTCCAATAACTTCAGTGGGAGCTAGATTAAGCCAAAAATCTATGATCACACCCTGTTATGTTTTATACTAACAGTACTGTGGGCTCCGGCTGAAAATTTTAGCATTTTTTACAGTACGGAAAACAGAGGGGGCTCTAAAAGAAGTTTGGATGATAAATGGGTGCATTTACGTGTCAAGCTGCTCCGTGTGCCTTTGGAACATGACAAAGGTAGGTGCCAAAATAACATCTCCAGAAACAGAGAAAAAAAAAATTTATAACTTTTCTTAGAATAACTCAGGAGAGTTACGTGGATTTGTGTGACAGTTTTGAACTTCAAGAATTAGCCTGATAATACTGCACTGTGATAAAACACTAGAATACTAAAAAGACACCATAGGTTTACAGCTTTGGTGTACTATTTTTTCCATTTCCTCAGTCCTCTTCATTTGATGACTCTCAGTACTGCTCTATCATTTTGAGTTTCACCCACTGAGCCCCATTCATTTCTGTCTTTAGTGTTCATTTTCCTTCTTTTTCTGCCTTTTGCCTTCATTTTCAGGCTCTCATCTGCTGACTGCTTTCCTTCTGTGTTTTCTGCCTCTCAAAGGCCTCTCTCTGTGTTATGAAGGAATTTAGGCACTTATAGCCACCCAACCCTTCACACCTGCAAAGCTTTTTCTCTTTATTGCCAACTTTTGTCCTTTTTCAAGACGAAAACCACATAATTCTTCCAACTCCTGCTTTCAGGACTGCTTCCCCTCCCTGCATCTTATTGACATGGCTTTTGCTCCTCTGCCTTAGCACTTTAACAAGTCCTCCCTAAATTTATTGTTTTTCAAAGTCACCTTTTCTGACATGAAAATTCAATCATCTGCCTTGTCTGATGGACTCTGCAGCCCATAGATCTGCAAGGACACCATTGATCTCTCTTGAAATCCAAAGAATAGGTCAATACAAGGTGGATGGGACACCCAGATAAAAGCTCAAAATGTTATGGCTAAATCATGCAAACACAGTCACAAATGGCATTCTGCGGGAGCTGATATGGGTTCAATACTATTCATCATATTTTTCAGTTCTTTGGATAATGGGACTGAATGTCATCTACCAAGTTCGTGGATAACACCAAACTGAGAAAAGAGGTACGCTGGAAGGAAATGAGACACCACACAGAGAAACTTCAACAGGCTGGAAGAGTTAGCCAACAAGATTGCTGTTTAATATGAGGTTAAAACAATAAATGTTTGAGGTTTAATGAAGACAAATGTAAAGTCCTGCAGCTGGGATGGAATAATCCCAAGCAGCAGTACAAGCTAGGGACTGGTTGGCTGAGGAGCAGCTCTGCAGAAAAGGCCCTGGGGGTCTGGACAGACAGCAAGTTGAGCATGGGCCAGCAGCCTGCCCTGGCAGCAAAGGCGGCAAACTATGTCCCGGTCTGCATCAGCAAGAGTACAGCCAGCAAACCAAGAGATGTGATTATTCCTCTCTACTTGGCACTTGTCAGGTCACACCTGGACTATTTCACTCAGTTTTGCTTTCTCTGTGCTTGAAAGAGACATTGAAAAATCGGAGACAACCTAGTGGATGATAGTCGCTGATGATAAGAGTGTTGGAGAAATTGATACAGAAAGAAAAGTTTAAGGATCCAAGTTTTTCAGCCAAGAAAAAGGCCCGTGGGAAATCTAATCACAGTTTTCTAACACCCAATAGGTATTTTTAGAGAGTTAGACAAAGGTACAGAAAAGTATTGCCTTCACAGGGATGCACCTCAACAAGACCAGAGGCAATGGGCACAAGTCACTACAGGGGAAATGCCATCTAAATTTAAGACCAAAAAAATTCACTGTGAGAACAATTCATCATTAGAAATGGTTGCCTAGAGTAGTGGTGGAATGTCCTTCATGGGGAATACACCAGATTTGTCTTAACAGGGCCCTGGATAACTGAACCCAAGGCCTCGCTTTCAAAAGAGGGAAAGATGATGTCAAGTCGTCCCATCCAGTCTCAGTTTTCCTGTGATTCTGTGAAAGCATGGGGGAAGAGGCTCATGTCAAATTCTGGATGTCTCCTCTCAAAGAGGCTTAGAAGCATTAAGAACAAGGCATGCAGGTGATAAGATAGACATAGAGCAGGTTCAGTAGATGAAAGCAGATGAGAAAGTCACACATGAAAGGCAACGATCTTTGCAGGCTCTCCTCCCTGGTGAAAGCAGAGCTGATCTCCGAAAGGAATAGATGCAAAATGGGCAAGTTGTTCTTCACCTTAGCACAGTGACCATGAAATTCAGTCATGGAGCAAGACACTGCAGGGGTAGATGTTTCACAAGTGATGTTTCCTATCTGAAAGAATTTGTCCATATATAAGACAGTATAAGCCAGGTGGTAAATGAGACTTAGAGACTCTCTGGAGAGCGCCAGAGACGAATACAGTGTTAGTCAACATGAGAGCATTGGTTGGGAACCAGCTCTGGGAAACAGCAGCTGAACAGTTGAGGGCCAGGACATGAAGCCTTCAGTCAGTAGCGTGTACCACTGCATGCAAACTGAAGCCATCACACTGTCTGGAAGCTGTTGAGCTAAGTTGCCACAGCCTTTCAGCTCTCACTGTGCTGCTGAAAACTTTCTGGAGCCTATGGTGATAAAGGCCTGAAGCTTCATCTCTGGTGGCCCTGAGACCTCCCTACCACCTGGCAGCCAGCAGAAGCATCTTGTGAGTAATTCATGGGTGTGGGTTAGTGTGGGCCATTTGCTGAAATTTCTAGGGCAGCAAGGGACATATGTGTGGGCTATCTGAAAAATATACACAGGTGTTCAAGTTATGTGAAATGTTATTCTTCAGGTGTTATTTGGTATTCTTGTACTGACAGAGTTATGTTTAATTTGTGCTCTTTTCTCCTCTCTTTTTTTTTTCTTTTTTTTTTTTTTTTGATTATTTCTGAAAGGTCTGAGATCTGTCCATGCATCAGCAGAAATGTCAGGCTGCAAAGCAAGGAAAAGGGAGATTGCATTGATGTTGCATAGTGATACCTCACCACATGCCACAGGCTCCTCACTGCTTTTGGCTCCTCACCACGGTCCTTCAAGGGATAACTTCAACAAGTAAACTGAGCATACCAACAAAAACGTTGCTTATATCAAGAGATTTCAGGACTTGGATTATATCACATTCATTGTGTTCCAACGCAGGGAGTGCAAAGCATAGGGGACCGTCAGCAAGGTGTAGGCACATCCCATACCCCTTTTTGCTGACAGACTTCTCTGTTTGTGCCACTAAGGAGAACTTACGTCCCGCAAGGTGGAGTTGCAGAATTTGCCTTCACATGCACTAGAAAACTTCTGCAAATGCTGGCAGAAGGTTTAATGACACCGTAATGGCTTTGGGAAGCAACACAGAATTATAGAACTGTTTTGGTTGGAAGAGACCTTTAAGATCATCAACTCCAATCATTAACCTAGCACTGCCTAGTTACCACTAGACCACATCCCTTGGCACTACATCTACACATCTTTTAAATACCTGCAGGTATGGTGACTCAGCCACTTCCCTGGGGAACCTATTCCAATGCTTGACAACGTTTTCAGTGAAGAAATGTTTCTTAATATGCAATCTAAACCTACCCTGGTGCAACTTGAGGCTGTTTCCTCTTGTTTTATTGCTTGTTACCTGGGAGAATAGACTAACGCTCACTTCCTACAACCTCCTTTCAGATAGTTTGAGAGCACAACAAGGTCTCTCCTCAGCCTCCTTTTATCCAGACTAAACAACCCCGTTCCCTCATCCACTACTTCTCATAACACTTGCATTCTAGACTCTTCACCAGCTTTGTTGCCCTTCTCTGAACACACTCTAGTGTCTTAATGTCTTTCTTGTAGTGAGGGGCCCAAAAGCGAACACAGATATCATGTAGCAGAAAAATCACAATACCCATGTAGATTACCTTGCTGGCTGGAAGAAAACACTTTAGAATACTGTTTTAATGATTTTTGCAATCTGTGCACGATCGTCATCATGCTTTTTACGGACTCTTCTGGAAAATTCAGCAGAATAATGATTATTTGACATTATATAGGTGTATAACAAGATTAGCAAGCCTAGTTATTGCAGTCTATTTAACATGTTTACCCCAAATATTCCTTGGTTTTGGTTTCATAACATTTCTGAGAAGCAGTAAAGTGAATCACAGAGTTTAAGTGACTTGCTTAAGTGGAATTATTTGAACCCTTGAGTCCTCTGCTACCCACCCTATCTTGGTCTCTAAATTATACATGATTTCAACTCTAGCACATAACAAGAGTCAGTTCCTGCTCTGGAAAGCAGATCTGTAAAATTAATATATTTCTGCTGATATTAAGAGTCATAGTACTTTTTTTTTCTTCCTGAAGTAGATATTTAATCTTATTTCTACCACTTATAAGTACTGCAAAGCCATGTCCATTAATGAAGAATAAGTAAGACTCTGCTCTACATCATGTATCAATATGTTTTACTGTTCTGCATCACAAATTAACAGTTTTCTGTTCTGCATCATGTATCAACATGTTCCAAATTCAAGGCCCTAATCCTGTCTCTCTAGACAGCCTCTGGAAGATGGAATGAAAAAGATTAACTAGAAACAGAATCTGAAGAACATGCGCTTACATAAAGACAACAAAAAGATTAACTAGAAACAGAATCTGAAGAACGTGCGCTTGCATAAAGACAACACAAGACACAGTTTGGCTGGTAAAAAGTTATTGTGACAATGAAGAAGTCAAGGAGAACGCAGCTTGGATTTCAAGAAGATCAGAAGCCTGCAGAGCTGGCAGGTGGACAAATATGTCTTGCAAACTCAACAAAATTCCGTAAAAGCTGCTGTTACATAGACATGAAAATCTATCACGCCATATTTTCTCTGCTATTGTTTAGAGTATGACCTCAGTAGTGGAGAAGGCCTTTCAGAGTCTATTTTGTACTAACTTTTTTTTTTCTGGTAAAGAAACAGAGAAAGGAGGAAGAAAAATTGTGATTGCACAAATACATTTTTAGTTTGTCCTTTCAATGGTAGAGGATAAATTCACATTTTAACAGCTGCAGGTTTTCATCTAGAGAAATTTTTCTGCATGGCTGAGCTTTTAGGACAGAGCACATCTGAAAATTCAGTGCAAACAGATAGCAACAGTGGGCAGAGATGGTGACAACTGTATTTGAATGGGTCATGTCCAGTCTTCCTACTGACACAGCAGCAGATCCATGAGAAAGTTGGAAAAATAAACCAGAGTGTTAAAAAAGGTATTAAAAATGTAAAAGAAAGCACAAACATTATCCTCAACTCTGTATGGACCCTGAGGGCAGCTCCTCCATTAAGGGCACTTCAGTTTTACATGAGTGAGGGCAGGGGACGTGTGGAAGAAATAAATACTTATCTTATTAACACAAAAAGTATCTTGATGATATTTATATCCTTTTTTTCTTTATGCTCAATGGAAGAAAATGGTAGGAAACCAGAATACACATTCTTCATCTTATAGCAACTGCAAGCAGAATATAAATTGCCACCAACATTCAGTTAGGGGCTCAGTCACAGGACTTCATGGCAGATGCTGACAGCGAGAGACATTTTGAATACTTCAGAAACAGTATTGGAGACATAAACTTCCCAGCTCCCATCCTGAGAGCGAAGATTTGCTGTTTCTACAAGCTAATCAAATCATGGTATTTTTTTTATACAGATAGCACAGCATTACGGTACATTATGTGGTGGTTTTCTCCTGTGAGTAACCACAAATTGCTACACACTGCAAGTAACCACAAATCATAAGTACTGCTGCAAGTACTTACAGTACCAGTAGTTCCTGAGACTAAGGAATCCTGAAATACTGGGTCTTATAGGCTCAAAAGATATCTATCTTTTTTGAGAAGAAGGAAAAGCAATGATTGCACTCAGCCTACAGACACTTAATGTTTTATTGTACTTTAATCAAAGCCCCGTTAGTCATAAGATAAATTTAAACAGACTTCAGCAATAAAATAGTCATCTCAGACTTGTCTTACGCAACTGAAAAGCAAAAGAATATTTATTTAAATGGAAAACATTTTTAGTTGAGTTAAAGAACATTCACAAAATTAACTGCCAAATTACGTTCTTTGGAAAGGAAAAGAATGTTAATTGGTTTTCAGATTTCTCCTGATGAGGCAAATCTTTTCCATCCATGCACCTGAAGCTGTCCCCCAACTGAAAGGAATTTGTTCAGGTACTGTGCTACTGCTGTCATTATTATTCTTAGTATAATATCTGGACTATTGTGGTAGCTCTATAAAATGTTTGCCTGATGGCACACAAATCTTGTCAGTGAATGTACTTTAGCCTCCTCTTAGCTGGTGTGCACTAAAGATAAACAACTAGCGAATTATACATGTGACTTCATTTAATATTCTTGGTAAATGGTTTATTATGTCTGTGGCTATACGCTGCTCTCACTGTCTCCTGCTCTTCACTTTGCACAATTTAGTGATTAATCATTTAGAAAGACAAAACTTTTGCCAGTTTGAACAAATAGTTCTGGGGACTCGATACACCTGGGCACAATTCCAAATTCAAGGAGGCGCCAGTAAACTAATGAAGAATGTTACTGATCTGCTCTAGCCATATGAAATCAGGATTTCATCTTGTACAAACCACGCAGGGTTAAACGCAGACGACATTTAGTTTAGGAGTCCTCAGGATGTTTCCAGGCATTTGTGATTCACCAGGCGTTTGTGATCCAGTGTCTCAGCTTGCTCCTAGGAAGCACTATGCTGGTAGGTGGGATACCAAAGTTGCAGGTTTTTGAGTCCCCAACACTAGCAAAAGACCCTGTGGTACATTTTCTTGAGAGACAAGCCCTGTTAAAGTCTGCTGTGCTGGGCAAATTCCAGCTCTCAATAATTTATGCCCGCTTAAGCAAGCTATAAAAAATTAAGTGTATATGGTTTTATTCTTTGCTTCCAGCATTGGGGCTGAATCCAGAAGCTTTCATAAAGATGACTGAGAGGCACAGAGACCTACCAACACAGCTGCTAAATACAGTGTTTTGTGAATGAAAGCAAAAGATCCCTTCTGCAGCCAAGGGACAACTAGGTCTTAGTGAGTTTGCAAAGCTTAGGGATGCCAATTTTTGCAGCCAACAGTACATCCACAAATGATAGTCAACTGTGACTTTTCAGTCTGGAAAAGAGAATTCATCAGAGAATATGATAGAGGTCTCGAAACCATGGTATGACATAGAGGGGTCTCTTTCTCTTCCAGTATAAGAACTACTAAGCATTAAATGAACCTCATAGGATCCAAGTTCTGAGAAAACTAATGGATGTGGTTTTTCACGCTGTAGATCTGCCTCCTGCAGGATGCAGATGCTGTGAATGTTGAAATTTTACATGGACCAATGGGCAGCTACATCAAATGCACAGGTTAAGGGTTTTCTTACAAATACAGAAACCTCATGTGATTCAGTAAGCTGGGAGAAGTTAGGTAGAAGTACCATAAGTGTGAGCTCCATCACTATGCTCTTCTCCAGCCTCTTTAGGCTCTGTTCCATCTTTGGCTTGATGTTATTGCTACTGCCATGACTACCGCTTCTGTTCTGGAAAAATTAAAACCATTCAGCAGCTAGTGGTGCAAACCAGCTCTGTCTGGTTGCAGCATCTGGTACAGGTGAGCACAAGGTTCAAATTCTTCTGTGCTACCCTACCTTGCTAATCTGAATTTAATAAAACTCTGCAAAATCAGCAGCTGATAGCAAGGAATGATACTAAAACCTTTCTTCCTTTATTCATGAAGAAACATCAGACCTGCGTAACATAAGAGACAGTTTCATGGGAACAATGTGATACATTTCAACTACCTGCTGATTCTGGCATGTAGTCTATTTTGCTTTCTATTAGATAGGACATTCTGATAAGACTCTTCATCTATTTGGCAACATAACTGGATATCTAAACAGTTATTGGAACATATACCTGCTTCCATTGATTTGCAGCTTGAGGCCTTCAGCAAGACCTGCCACATTGCTTTTTACACATCATCAGTAGGTCAGTAAAAGCATGTTTTCCAAGTGCAGTGCTGGGTACCTCTGTTTTGTGAGAGCTGCTAGCTGCAGCTGCCAAGGAAGTATTAAGGGTGGTAGGCTTTCCCTTAAAAACGTGCAGCTTAAATGTAATGGAAAGGGGGCTCTGAGAAGATATTAAAAATTAACATTGGCGGTGGTGTACGGAAAGAATAATTGAAGTTTGTAGATGTCTTTTATTTAATGTGAAACTGAAACCTCTCCAAATCAAAATCATCATCAGAAGCTATTTTTTAAAGAAAAGATACAGTGGTAGGCATCATCTGCTAGGGCCCCGTTCAGCAAAAAGGCTTTTGCATACGGTTACTATTGTTTGCTGCAGGGGATCCTCTGTGCAATACAAAAAGAAGCTACTAGGTTGGGATGGGCAATAAACCCTCTCTTCTGCAGGAGACATCGTAATAAACTGCAAGCAAAATATAAGCCACTATTACTTATGTAGGATACCATTGTGTGCGTTTTATTCAATCTATGTCAGATGAACACCTAATTTGCAAAAAAAAATCCTCTTCTTTTGAACATATAAGTCAAATATAGAATTGCTTTGCAGTCTTTCATGCACTGTAAATAAGGCCTGGGCCAGAATACTTCCAGAACTGAATCATAATTCAGAGGCATTGAGGCTGGCCAGAAAATCTTAGGACTGGCACTTCCTAAATCAGGCACTTAATTTTGTAACTTGATGCCTTAGGACTTTTATAAATAACAGGAAATGCTTTAAGGAGCTTATTTAGTTGATTTGGACTTTTTTCATTTTTCATAAGAAATATGAAATATAAGCTGCTTTCTTAAATCCCTGCACAAATTCCTGCTTGTGCAGTTACCGCTAAATTCTAGATCCACATAGATTTATCCTAGTTTCAAATTTGTTTCACTTACCAATCCTGAAACCATCCATACCTCTTTGTGCTCAACCTTGCACTTTATGGCACTGGGCCTGAGAAGCTGCAGCACCCTCACAAGGCAGCTATAAGAGCAAAACACTGGTTTTGGCTTCTCTGGTGCATGTTCAGTATGTCTCAAGGGGTCTGTACTCCTATCACATCCTTGAGCTTTGTCTTTTGTTATGAAATCATAACAAATCACCATAACAAACAGGCAGCTCTGCTGTCACAGCATTGGAGTGAATGCAGTGCAATGTCCAGGTAGGAACAGAGAGAAGAACAGTACCCAAACATTGAGAAAAGCAGCCAGTTCTCCATAGGCAGGACAAGGAATAACAGAAGAACACAAATGCAACTATGGGCCTTCCCAGAAGACACAGCTGAATAAAGAACAAGCCAAGATGAGTTTGAATGCATGGATGTGCAGCACTTTACCTTGGAAAACCCCAGTCTTTCTCATTTCTGTTGTGCCTTTATAATCTGCTGTTCGCAGGCTTTCATTGCCGTGTTTTGGTGGAGTAGCAAAAGCAAAGGAGGACAAGGATTAAAACAAACGAAGAGGAGCAGAAGTGCTCTGCAGGAAAAATCAGAAGAGAGGGTAGGCCAGTACAAAGAACAGGGTATGTATGTGGGACTGCAAACATCATCAAGCAAAGCAGCACAGGTGGAAGAGATAAGCAGATCAGAGCAAATCAGACGCTAAGACCTTCATTAGTGAGGTATTATTGACTTAAAAGGACTGTGAAAGAGCAGAGTTTTGTTAACTAGGGAATTAATTTCCCATGCAACATAGTCTAGAGTCAACTCTGTCCAAGATATTCCTCCTCTTGCAGAGGAAGTAAGTTCATACCTCATGTGGCAGAGGGGGATCAAACCTGCCTGTGCCCTGGTTATCAGATGCCTGGATGAAAGGGAGGTGTCAGTGACACTGCCATTAAATCCATCTCCACAAGTCTACAAACCAGCTCTTTTTTTGCTTGGTTCCTCTTAGAGGTAGTCCAGGTAAGAATTGCTCCAATTCTGTTGTATTTTCCACAAAACTCTTTCGGAGACTTTTCAGGTTGGAAAATAACTTTGCTTCTGATTTCAGTTTGTCTGGCTGAACTGCGCAGTTAGGTATATTCCCTCTATTTTATGTTATGAAACTCTTAGAAGAAGGCCAGTTCTCATTGTTATATGGCCACCCCAGTATCTAGTTGTTGAGGCAAGTTCACACGCCATCTGAAATTGACAGCACCAGCTGTGTTATTCCCTACTTGTTTCAGGAGACTGCAAGTTCCTTCCCGTGCATCTGCATGGAGGTGGATGTGGTTTAGCCTTTATCAAGATCTGATGAGAAACTTTTCCTATAGCAAAAACCTAGATCAGCTTTCTTTAGAAATATGTGAATGAATCACTCTAAAGGCTGTGTACACAAAAGCATTCTTCTTGCAGATTTGAGGCAGGACAACATGGTAACATATTTTTGCAGGAATTTAAATCTTCAGTTATTTCTGGAATTTTTACAATGCTGCCAATTAAATTCACAATTCAATAAGTAGTGAACTGTGTCTATTAATTAAAGGCTACAGGTCACCCACTTTCCATCCACAGTCTGAAGAGTTGCACAAAAACATTTGCTTTGGATGTCTTTTTGAAGCTTTTTTTCCAAGATAACAGATTAGCAGATTTGAACAGCACTTTTAAATAAAATTTAAGACAAGAAAATAAACTGTTTGTTTAAAAAATAATAGAAGGCCTAATTATTGAGAGCAAAGTCCTTACTTTAACTAAATGCAGTAATGAAAATAATAAGCACAAATCCTAGCAACAGAGCAAAGAGGAAAAACATTTTTTCACCATCCCCTTTGCAGCAGGCAAGGTAAGACGGTAAGACAGTGCTACCTCCTTTTTGCAGATGAGAACTGTAATGCACCAGGCAACTGTATGCATTTTCAAAATTCAGATAGAGCCAGGAGAGCCAAAGTGAACGCACAGAAATGCCTGGATCCCCATTGTGAGCTGAGCTTGCCTGACTGTGCTACTATTTAAGATCCACAGTACTGACAGAGATCCCTGGGAAAAGAGGACCTCACTGCAGCTAGAGGTAGCCACTCATACCTACACTGCTGCCTACCAGTAGCCAAATGCTGAACATCCCGGTGCAGCAATTGCTGCTTATCCAGGAAACGTGACATGGTGCAAAACCACTGCGTGCGATCAAAGGAATGAGGGGAAGGTACAGATGTAAGCACACATCCCACCAAGAACTAGAGTAACACTCTTGAAGTCTTCCCCATAAACCACTCACAGATACCAGAAGTCATAGTTGCTATTAAATATGCACTGATTTGGGGCCTAGAAATATGTATCAAACCTAACCAAATATCAGACTTAACTGTCTGTGCAGTAATTATGCACTTCATGTGATTTCAAAGACGGCAGGGGGAGGGGCATTTTTGTCCCTTCCACAAAAGTTACCGAAAATTTTTTACAGATTACTTGTTGATGTTTACCTGGCCATGGCCCAGTATCTCTGCTAACTTTGTTTCAAAGGAACACCAAAATATCTCCAGTTTATCATTCCCTGTAACCATGTTGAGGGCACCTGAAGACTGCAAAATATATTTCCCAAACAGCCCCTAAAAAGGAGGTACGCTTTTGAGTTCTGGCATATATAAAGACACAATGTGGCAGCATTATGTTCCTCTTCCTGCTGTCCTGTCTCCCACTGCAGCCAAAACCAGGGTCTCGCAAAGAGGACAAGAACATAGGACTTCAGCTCAGAGAAGGCAGAGGGCAAGCCTGGTATGACAGGAGTCGGTGGGGACAATCCCAGTTGGCTTCCTCCTGGAAGGATGCAGCTGGAGAGCCTGCTGGCCGTGGCAAGTGTTTGCAGCCCGTATCAAGTCCCATGGTGCCAGAAGTTGGGTCTTCAATGTGGGTTAGAGTGCATCGCGACTCAGAAATACCCTTAAAACAGAAATTAGGAGAGGAAGAAGGGAGTGGCCCTCAGGTCTCCCTTTTCAAGCAGAGACTGTAACTGGGGAGCCAACTCCCTACCAGAGCAGTGCCTTAATTCTCTTCTGGCTCCCCTGGTGTCTGCACATCTGCCACAGTATGATTCAGCAGGCTTTATCATACTTAGCTAAATGCATTAGAGATTTTCATTTATGGTAGCTACAACTCTGGCTTCAAAAATGTGAAATATAATCTACCAAAAAGTAGATGTTTTTAAGTTACCCATTCTGTTTTAACACCACATTTTTAAGACAAAGAAAACCACTCAAATTATTTTAAACTTAGATTATTACTTTAGCCTCTTTTAAATTCTTAGGGGTTTCTTCTGAATTTAATGAGCTTAACAGTGCTCTTACAGAGCAAGTTTTTAACATGTGTTGACCATACAACCAGCAGGATAAATTCCACTGAAGAGAATTATTGAAGGTTCCATAAATCAGATGAGAATTTACAATACTCTTCCCTAATTGCTGAGAATAGTTTGAATACAGAGGAGAACAAAAATATATTACAATAAAAAAGAATATTTTAATATACTGCAAACAAAAATCTATTGTATTGTTGTAGTGACATCGAATAATTCGCTTTCTATCCAGTATCATGGCTATCCTGAATTCAGATATTATATGTGGTACTTACATGATGTTTTCTGCAAGTTTGAGTCAACTGTTTCTGTAAAAAGGAATAGGAAAATAAGGAAGAGCCTCTCACAGCACATTTGTGCAACCTTTAATGTTCAGGTCAGAAATAAAATTACCAGTTTTTATAGCCTGTCAGAAACACTTTCCTATAAGAATGTATGTAAAAGACATACATAGGAGAAGCCTGCTGGTATTTCAAGAGATTCATGAAGAACATTTCTCGTAATGCCAAGATAAACTACAAAATAAATGCATACGTGAGCATTAAAAAAAATAGCATAGCATAACTGGAATGGGTATAACCACCCTTCTTAAAATAATTGTTGTTGTTCCATTAGCACCTGAAAGCTGAATCAGAAGTTAAGCCCTAAACTCCAGATAAGCCTCTCTGCAATATGAGCAAAATACATCTGTGGCTTCACAGATCTTNAACACTGGAAGGGGCTGCCCAGAGAGGTTGTGGAGTCTCCTTCTCTGGAGACGTTCAAAACCTGCCTGGACGTGTTCCTGTGTGACCTGATGTAGGTGTTCCTGCTCTGACAGGGGGATTGGACTGGATGATCTTTCAAGGTCCCTTCCAATCCCTGATATTCTGTGATTCTGTGATTCTGTGATTCAGGCTAGGAGTGTGCTGGAGAAATAAATATCCATGTGCTTCCAGGTGTTAAAAATCAAAATAATATCCAATGTCCAACACTTTTGTTTGGAAATCTGTCATGAGCCAAAGTTTCACATTTTTTATAGGTTAATTTATTACTCATTTTGCAATCACTTGCTGCATGCCACATGCAGCATTCTGTGAAATAAACTAACTAATTACAAAGTCCTGAACTAGACTCATACTGTGTTCAGCACAAAATAAACTTCCTCCTGTTCTTTTCACTTTACAGCAAGATTTGGAAAATAGAAACAGGATACAGTGAACTTGGGTTTCTGCAAGACATCAGAGGACTTTCAAACATACATCTAGCACTTCCAGATGTGAAGGTTTAAAGCTTGCCCAGTTTTTGAGATATCTTAATGATGTCATCAATGGCCTCAGAGGTCACCCTGTATGTTGCAAAAGCACTGCCCAGTGGAACATGTCCGGCAGATTTTTTTGAAAAGGTCATTGAATATGAGGTCAGAGGGTGTGTTGGAGGTCAAGATCTGACTGTGTCATAGATGTGCGTGGAGCTTACACAATGCTTGCGTTCTCCTGACTCTTGTCTGCCCCTAACCGGCGCTGTTAGTTACGTCTGTTCATACAAAACATTGTGCTTGGTTTGCAAAGACTAATGAATCTTCCTTAAATTCCTCTGTCTGGTGCTCCCTCCCTTTCCTTGTACTGATGCTAGAAGCGGCTGCAGATTCAAAGCGCCAGAACGACAGTGGTCACCCAGATACCAGTGTGATGAAAAATAATTTCCAAACTAGGAGGAGGATACTGGAAGAACAAGCAAAACTTTTCAGCTGCAACATGGCAAAGATGAGTCTAAGTGACACAGCTGTCAAGGTCCCAGACATCATGAGGTAGCTGCACCAAAACCTCTGTATCAGACAGGGTTGAGAGGAATAAGCTGATCAGGAAAAGGAAAATGCCTTGTGACTTGGCAACTGCACTTCATAACGTTTATGCTCTAAAATGTCTGCCCATTTGCCAAAAATCCATCTAAGAAAAAACCCACACTGACTATTTTCCCTTCATGATGATCTGTCCTCGGACGGATATCTGTTGTGGGGAGAGAGACGGCTGGTGGAATGCGAGATCCATTTAAGGAGTGAATTGTGCAAAGAATACACTTAGGAAAAAGCAAATGGAAACTGTGCTGTGAGTGTGGGGATGCACTGGTCCCTACTGGTCTTGTGTCCAAAACAACTCTGTTCACATTGCAGTGCGTCATTTGCATAAAGTCAAGCTACTTTAACCTTGACCATAACTTCAACCATGACAAAATGTTAGTGCAGTGACCCTACCTGCAATGAGTGGGGTTGCCTTTTAGGAAACAAGACAGATTCTCCGGGTGAATTTATCATTTTACCTGTCATATTTTCTCCGTTCAAATGCTCTGCCAAACAAAGCATCTGAGGATGTCTGGTGGTACTGTTTGAGGATGTGTGGGTTGCTGTGCTGTCTTAAAGGCCAAAGCTACATTAAAAATATAATGTCTGTATATTGTGCAGAAGAATGGGGTAGTTCATTTAGGGAAATACCTGTTGAATCTGGAATTCCATGCCTTCTAATGCAACAATCTTTGCTTCAGTTAAGAAACAACAGAGTAGACATGTGACCATGTAATTCTAAATTTCCTTTTCTCTTCTTTTTATTTAAAAATTTATATGGAAACTTGCTGGCACAGCGTTCCAGTCTGTAATGCATACCATTGCTAATGCGCACGACTACAGTGGGCTGTAAATAAAGACTCACATTTAGAACATAAATTCAAACAGACTCAGTCTTCCTTCCTCCCTCAAAACCACAAAGTATGACTGGACCCCCAAGTCACTGCCATTTCCATTGATTCATCTGCAAGTGGCTTTCTGTGGATGGCAGTAAATGCAACAGCACTGGACAAGGATGAAAGCATGCACATTAAAAGAAGTGGATGCTCTCAGCTCCTCCCAAAGCAGAGTGGGGATGCTGTTTTGCCAGCATTTTTTTCTACAAAAACATATTCAACACCCAGGTTTTTTGAAAGCCTCTTCCTCATGTTTAACTGCCATGTCAGAGGCCTCCCCCTTAGCCGTACCTTTTTTAACACTGCAGGGTTCTTTTCTGATCCCAGAAAGACATTTTTGTTGCCACACCAAATTGATAATGGAGCTGGTACTTTGTTCAACTTCATTACAGCTTATGGGAGAGGGAACTGGGTTACTGCACGAGTATCTCCACAGTAATATTATGCATTTTAATGCGTTTGCTTGTTACAGCTCTCAGGCAGCGTTCAAAGCGAAGATCACATGGAGAACTGACATTATAATACACCACTGTCAACAAAGGGAATAGACTACCTGTATCCTTGTGTAAATTGGTTATAGGAGACAAAAACTACACATAAGAGGACAGAGAACACGCTTTAGACTGAGGATCCTTGGACCAGCCCTGATGAGCTAAAATGTTGAATGCTGCTTTAACAGACTTGTTTGAATATCCAAACAGAGAATCCCATTTAATTTAGATGAGGTGATTTTTCAGCGTTTAAAATAAAATACTGTTGCAAACACAGAACTTAAAGCACTGCCTCAGACCAGGCTCCCCTATTCTTCCTGTTAATTCAAACAACAATAGTCTCAGGTGTGAAGAAGTAATGGTTTTAATGGGCTATAATCTGATCTTTTGAGTACTTAATTAACTACATGGCTTTTAGCATGGCACTATTCAATGATTTGACAACACAGCTGGCAGTATTTCCTAAAACTATATAATTATAGAAAATATGATTGCTTTCTGTTTGCTAGCAATGGATGGTTTAGCTCAAAGTTGTTTAGCAAACAGTTTCATTTTGTAGCTATAATGCAAAATCAGTGTAGTTTACTTTTTAAATGTAACTAATGCTGCATTTGCCATTGGTGATGATTCATACATTCTGCATCAAAACACTTTGTAGTAATCAACTTATGGCCTAAGCTTTTTGGTATATATTCTTATAAGTCTGAGGTGGGGTTTTTTTGTTTTATTCCTAAATCAGATGAAAATTCAATTTTTTTTTTAACTGTAAGAGGGTAGGTAAAATTTTCTCCATTCTTAAAATATATAAAAGTATGGGTTTGATATTTTCTTCTGATCTTTGCTTTTGTTATGTGAGAGGTATGTACTGGGAGTGCACAGGCAGTCAAAAACAAGAGACAAACTTAGTGAATTTAAGGAGTAAGCTTGTCTCCCTAATTATGTGTTGATCTGTGTATTGCAGTGATTTCAGTTTCTTTCTCTGTCCCAGCTGTTTTCAGCAACCTGAACTAAGGCACTTCATCTCTTTGGGCCTGAATTTCCCCAATGTTCTAATTGGGTAGTGCGTGTTCCCTGCCTTTTGAGCACATTTATAACCTCTTACATACCACTGAACAGGAGAGGCCAAGTAATGTATTAATGAAGATTGTGTAGATGGTTGAGGAACTTAAAGTACTTTGTATATGTAGAATTATTGTCCCAAGTTTCCTGGCATAAAAAGAAGCATGCCATGAATGCTTTACCCTGTAGTATCCCTCAAGATATCTTTTTTTCATTAAAAAAACAAAAAGTGTTGTACACTTAAGACCCTTCCTTTTCAAATGGAATACTGTCAACCCAAAAAGCCAAGTTAATATTTTTCATGCAATTGTAGATAGTTCCATTTAGAGTTTTAAAATAAATCCCTCAGAAAATAAAGTGTAAAGAATATAGAAGTGTACTAATGTTTTTTCACTATATGCAGATAAGATTCCATCACTAAAATCAGATTTTAATATTATCACAGAATCACAAAATTATATGGGGTTGGAAGGGACCTCTGGAGATCATCTAGTCCAGCCCCCCTGCCAAAGCAGGTCTTCCTAGAGCAGGTCCCACAGGAACTTGTCCGGACAGGTTTTGAACGCCTCCAGAGACAGAGACTCCACCACCGATCTGGGCAGCCTGTTCCAGTGCTCTGCCACCCTCCAAGTGAAAAAGTTCCTCCCCATGTTTAGATGGAACTTCTTATGCACAAGTTTGTGCCCATTTCCTCTTGTCCTCTCACTGGGCACCACTGAAAAAAGACTTGCCCCTTCCTCTTGACACCCACCCTGAAAGTATTTATAGGTGTTGATCAGATCCCCCCTCAGTCTTCTCCAAACTAAAATGACACAAGTCCCTCAACCTCTCCTTGTGAGAAAGATGTTTCAGGCCCCTCATCATCTTTGTGGTCCTCTGCTGTACCTCTTCCAGCAGTTCCCAATTATTAATAATGAATTCTATTAATGTGAGTGGACAAACTGTGACACTTTTAAGGGTGCTTATTAGTCACTTCTTAAAAATATTTAAACTGCCTCTAGCTGATATCTGGAAACTGCAGCACCAAAAATTATTTCTTGAAACTGTGACTTCAAAACATCAGTTTCTCTTTGGCTTCTAGAATATCATTAACAAGTTCTTATGTGTTAATTAATACCTGTAGTGTTTGGGTATTTTTGAGCATGTATTCTTTTGATTTGTCTTGCAACTACTATTGCATTTAATCAGGAGATACAGTTATAGAAGATACTCAAGATACTTTGATTTCAGCTGTAAAGACAAGATTATTTCTGATCAAGTAAGTGACCTTGACATAGATTCTGTGATGGTGCTACACAAAGAGCATCAGTTCAAAAAGTATAGTTTAGCTCAAGTTAAAATTATTTTTATGATTCTAAGAATACAAAGCTCTAAATTTCAAGAAAAAATAAATGAAGAATTGCTGGGTTTGGTGACTCTTCTGTCACTTTTGCAATGTCTGCCTTGAAGTTGCAAAAAAAGAAAGCTGCATCGCCTCATTCATATTCACTGAGAGACAAAAATGAAAGCAAGCAAGGTTTAAGTGGAAATACAGCCAGTCGGTCACACACAGCCTGGGTAAGAGACTGAAGTTCTCTTACACGTTGACAGCTCAGATTCAGCGTTGCAACCCATATGATGCAAGTCACAGCTCCAACTGGCAGCAGCCACCAGCTAGGATTTTGGGATTTCAGTACACGCAATAAAATTTACACATTGCCCGTTTCCTCGTCCAGGTTGCTTCCAAACTGCTTTGACATATCTGGGCTGCTAATTGTGTGACTCTTTTGTGGCTCATTTTCAAGTCTACGGTATTCTAGTGTCTTAATTTACAACAGAACAAGATAATAAGCCAATATAGGATTGCATAGCTAATGTAATCTCACTTGCACTTACTTGTATTACAAGAAATTTAGGAGACTTTCTTCAAGACTGTTAAAACATAATAGGTACATTATTCCTTTTTAAATACATTTAGTGCAAAAGGCTAGCTTCCTTCTGTGGGTAGACATTGGTGTTAGTCAAAAATTCATGGAATCATGGAACTGTCAGAGTTGCAAGAGACCTCTAGAGATCATCTAGTCCAACTCCCCTGCTAAAGCAGGATTGCCCAGAGCACATTACTCAGGACTGCATCCAGGTGGGTCTTGAAAATCTCCAGAGAAGAGGACTCCACAACTTCCATGGGCAGCCTGTTCCAGTGTTCTGTCACCCTCACCAGAAAGAAGTTTTTCCTCATATTTGAATGGAACTTCCTGTGTTCCAGCTTGTGCTCATTGCCCCTTGTCTTGTCACTGGGAACCACTGAAAAGAGTCCAGCTCTATCCTCCTTCAACCCAGCCTTCAGATATTTATAAGCATTAGTAAGGTCTCCCCTCAGCCTTCTCTTCTCCAGGCTAAAGAATCCCAGCTCTCTCAGCCTTTCCTCATAAGGGAGATGCTTCAATCCCTTAATCATCTTTGTTACCTTACGCTGGGCTCTCTCCAGTAGTTTCCTGTCTCTCTTGAACTGGGGAGCCCAGAACTGGATGCGGTATTCCAGTTGTGGCCTCACCAGTGCATAGTAGAGGGGGAAAATGCCCTCCCTCGACCTACTGGCCACATTCTTCTCTGTGTAGCCCAGAATTCCATTGGCCATCTTGGTAACAAGGGCACATTGCTGGCTCATGGAAAGTTTACTATCTACCAGGACCCCCAGATCATTCTCCTCAGAAGTGCTTTCAGCAGGTCTGCCCCTAGCCTATATCCTCCTCTGGAATTCTTCCTCCCCAGGTGCAGGATCCTACACTTGATCTTGTTGAACCTCATTAGGTTCTTCTCAGCCCAGCTCTCCAGCCTGTCCAGGTCACACTGGATGGTGGCACAGCCCTCTGGAGTGTCAGCCAGTGCAAATAATATTTGTGCAAATAATCTTTCAACCAAACTGTTTCTAATTAATTGCATGCAAAAAAGCACTTTGGGTCAAAACTGAAATGTAGCTGCCAAAGTTTTCATAGGCAATCTGCACTCACCATAAAATGGTAAGGCTTTAACTCTTACTGACGCCTTGCTGCTCCACCTCATTACAGATGGCTTGAATCCCTCTGAAAATGGGGCTGCATTTATCTTAGTGGGTGAATACAAATGTAGTCATGCAAACTGATACCTCCTAGTCCTCATAATCAGAGTCCTTTCACCGCTCACTAATTGCATTTACCAGTATTTTCTAACTTACTGTTACATAATTAGAAGGACGAGTTTTCTTTTTAGCTTGGACTTCACTTGTATCAAATTGACACTAAAACCTTCTGGCAGTCTGAAACCTAATAAAAAGACACTTACTTTCTTCACTGTGAGTGAAAATATACAGGCGTTTTCAGTGCATAGTCAGAATTAAAAGAGCAGAGGCATTTTTCTCCAGAAAGTAACAGCTGTAAGTTGTTTTAGGTCTTGGAGGGATGAATTGAAATTCATCCATTAATGTCTAAAGAAAATTTTAACTTTTTTTTTTTAAATGTTCTAGCTAGCTTAACATGTGTTATTTATCTGTTTGTCTTCCATGAACCTCGTTCTTCGAGTGTCAAGATCTGCGTCGCAAACATTGGAACCAGAAACCTTCAACAATTGCTCAGTCACAAGCTCCTTTCCACAATTGCACTCTTCATTTTACCTACAGACATAAAAGGGCTTGGAAAGCGCCAGCTCTTTTGTAGAATTGCAGCAATCTTCGGATACAAACGTGCTCTCAGCTACCAGATAAGGCATTAAAACAACTGAAAAATGGTTGAGATTTCCTCCATCACCATTAACTGGAAAAAAATGGCTCCCATTCTTGAAGACTGCTGGCATAGATTTCAAGACAGCTACAGATGATACCAAAAATCTGTAAAAGTTACTTCACACTGATCTATCCTAGAGGATAGATAACAGAACAAAACATAGTAGAAATTTAGCTTTTTTTTTTTTTCTCTATTTAAAAGGGAAATATTCTCCACCATCAGAGTTGTCAGACCTTCCAGGGATGTGGGACACACCAGATACTGGATATACGGGGCTTGAGAAAGTGAGCAAAAGCAACAGGGTAAGTCCCCACATTGCAAAGGTATTTTTTTGAAGATTTTGTGGGAAATTTTGACTTTTGGGAGAGTCAAGGCAAGGCAGAAAAGGCAGTAGCAATCATGTTTTAGAGGCAGACCTTATCAGGATATTGTGGAGTGTTTGATGAGAAGGGCTGGGCCAGTGGTTAAGATCTAGGTGAGGTTAGGACCTTGAATAAATCTATGGAAGTTTATCCCCCCAGGCAATAGTGAGGAAATCCTATAAAACTTTCCTTTTGGGTACGGATACCATAGGGTCTATGCCAACACTAGCACCGCATGAAGTACTTGTATGATACTGACCTCTATTTCCTTATTCCCAGTCGAATCCCTTACACTATTCCTCATACATAAAACTACATGCAGTCCTAGCCACAATAGGATATATTTATACACATTAGAAATCTTTTTCTGAAGATACCCAAGACATCAACTAAAACTTTTAAAAGTATAGCACTCTCTATATATTTCAATGTAACTAATGTTACCAGTCTTGCTTGTTTAAAAACAATTAGGTTGTGCAATCATTTGGCTCCATTGCTTTTGAAATACAGGATGCTGGGCTACATGAGGGGCAGGATGATTTTGAGCTCTAACTGGTCAAACCAAGGAATATCATTTACTGTTACAAGAGCACCTTCTACTGCCTGGGTAATGGCATTGTGTTAGGAATGCTAAATCTTAGAGGACGGGTCCCTCTGAACCTACAGTCTCATCAGTGCCTTCCCTTCCTAAAAAGTTTTAAAGGATGATCTCATGTACAACATGACAAAGGAAATTAAATAGATTTCAGACTATTTGTATTTTCAGAAGTAAAGATTCTTTGAGTTTTATTTCAAAATCCTGTGTATTTCCATGCTTATACTCCCAGACCTATACAAATGCTTTCCCCACTTTGTCATAGATTGTACTTTTGTTGAATTTCTAGGTCCTGTTTCAGTTCATCAAGTATAGCTGCTAGTACTATTTCCAATATTGCCGGAGTGGGGTATCGCATAGCTCACAAACCACCTATTAATAAAGTAGGAATTTTAATTGCAATATGTTTCTAATAGTTAAGCATATGAATTTTATGTTCTCAAGGAACAACAGTGTCCTGCCAATATGTGCCCTAAAGGAACTCTAAACAATGTTTAGCAAAAATGCTACTACAACCATCATTTAGTCATTGTAGATTTATCTGGCAGTGAATACGGGGGGCTTTTTCTTTTTTTTTGCTCCTTTTTTGTCCTGTATCCTCTTGATAAATATGCCCGTGTTAATACTGAGTATCCTCACCTAATATCTCTTTCAGAGATATTCATTCACAAGCTGTATGTTAACTATTACATTAAGCAATTCAATTGCAATATGACACCAGAAAGAAGCTCTGACCTTAATAAACCTCATGGAGACTAAATGGGATGACTCAGCAATTGAATCCAAAACAATAGGCTACAGAAATAATCCATTAAATCATTCCATGGTGACAATCTTTTGTGTCTTGCAAAAGACTACACCATGTTATTTCCAGCCTTTCCATGAGTTAGTGACCTATTTCTCCACCATTATCAGGGACCGTTGCTACAAAACCCAGAATACTGTAGGCACTTGTGCTAATCGTTAATACCCTTGCTGGTCCGTTAACCACTAAATGATTGCCATGAGGTAAAAGCAGGCTGTATCCTCTTCAAATTCTGTTCAAGTTTTCTACTATAGATCATAACTCTCTTCAGTTTCATACTGATGTATTTCCATTTCTGCTCTTGACATTTCCTCTGTAAGATCTCTCACATAGACACACAGAGCAATTTTCCCCAATAACACCTACACTTCCCTTGTAATCTGTTCCTTCAGTGTTCCTTCACAGTGTGACATTTTCGCAGGGGAGGCTGGTTTCACCCACCAGGGACTTCATGGGATGGCTTGCTCAGTTTGCAGAGCCTAAGCTCCTTTCTGAAGGGGACTGGAGGGAACTGCCAGCCAACACTATTGAGCAGCAACTGTAAGAAGAAGAGGAAGATGCTGACATTTAGGAGGGCCCAGCAACATGAATCAACAGTATACTTTATTGGCCACCTCTTGAAGACAGACTTCCACTTAGAGGAAATAATACTCTTAAAGACACTGAAGTTTCTTTTAAAAAAAACCAACTTATTTTCAGATTCCCCTCTNGGACTCTGTTCCAAAAGGTTCCTATTTCAGGCTCACTATGCAAAAAACAGCCTACACAAAAACTCAAGGAGCTTTAAAACGAATGTGCATGGCCACCTGCAAACAAGTAAAGAAAAGACACTTTTGTTCTCTTAGAAAACCAGCTTGGGACTGGCACTGCAATACATCTATCTGATTCTGGTTTTATTCTGTCTTCTTTGAAGGTAGGAGCTCTCCCATGAATATTCTCTCTAAAGACACGCATAAACACTTGCAGTTTATTGTATTGTTCAAATAGGATGCAACAAGATAGCTTTGTGTATATACTACCATCATCCCTTTACATAACAGTGCCCCAGCACTCCTAAGCACTAAATGAAAAAGCTAACAAAATCATTTTCAGAGATGAATATTCAGCAGAAATCTTAGCATCTCATTTTTTGCATAATATTTTCCCTAATCAAAATTCAGCTGGTTTAGCTTTTCTCCCTTTTCTAAGAGTGTCTGGATAATATCAAATGCTTCCACAGTTAGACTAATTTTGCTTTTGTGTGAGTGAATTCGTTTTGACATCATGTTAGACTTGGCATCAGTTTTGGGTACATACCACTGGGGACAGGTGGAATTTCAATAATAACTCTTGTCTCCTTGGTTGTGTTATAAAGCTAACCTGTGGAATCCAAGCAGATTAAGCAAAAGTGTGCTGAGGTAAATTGTATTTCATGGAGATTGAACTTTCTTATTATTGAGTATATATCTTAAATCCTATAGACAACACTAGTTTTACTGCATTTTACATTGTGAATCATACAGAATAGTGGTTTGCTTTTATAACACTTATTTCCTTTGCCAGCTTCTAAAATTATGTTGTAAGAGCCCGGATATAACAAGAATTTTATAGAACATTTGTGGAATAAAAAATTTGAGGAACGAGTGCAGTTTGTTTATTTCTTTAAAGTGAACTGCAGTGTAAAGCTAGTTACACTGCACTTAAAATATTTCCCCATATGCTCTTAATAAGTAATGCCACTGCTCTACACTGCTATGAAATGGATGAGGGTGACCATCTGGGGCCGTTTCTCACACAAAGGGAAATGGCTGAATAATTTCATTATTTAACTTGACTGCCATAATTAGCCAAAACGTAACATAGTCATATAATTACTCCAAATATAGACTTTCTTAGACTTCGAAGAGCTTGACTGGCTGTTCGTAGAAATAGTTTCGTTCCCCCCTCCCACAAGCAGTTTAGCAATACGGGTTAGCAGCCACTCTGCTCCATCTATTTTTGCCCCTGTGTGTTTGTGCATTGTGTGTTGACAACTGTAGCATGTTTGTACTACAAACCGTGCTTTGAATGAGGGCTTAAATCCGTTCAAGTTTTCTAATGTGAAAGGAATGTTGGCAGGGGTAGAGAGAAAAAGAAACCCTTTTAAAAATCTTCCTGCATGAAGAAAGAAACTTCTCCACAGTAAATGTGATGTGAATAGAACAGAAGGAATAATTGTTTTCCTTTTGTTCTGGCACATATGTTGTGAATTGGGTGTGACTGTATTTAACTGCAGCGTCTATTCAAATTGGTAGCAAATAATTACGCACTAAATAATAGTTTCATTCGAGAAAGAACTTTTGTACAGCCCTTGCTGTAGATTTCAGCACGTACTCCTTGAGTGGAACATTTATTCAGTCATTATGCCTTAAAAGGCATAATATATTTAGATATACAAACACACACCAAGCAGACAACTCAAAGGTAGGCACCCTAAGTGACAGATATGATAACAATCTCTCATTACAGCTTACCACAAGGAGAAATCTTTTTTCCCTCTGTCTTCAGTGGAAACAACAAAGAGCCACAGGATTAAACTGAAACAAGAGTTGTTTAGGATAGGCATTTTTAAATGTTCTTTCTAATTTTAAGGAAAAAGTAGAAGTGTAATAGATTGCCTAGAAAACCGTGGAGGCTGCATCATGGATATCTTTAAGGACACACCATGTAGGTATGTCAGGAATGACCACAGTGCTCTTCATCCTGCTTTGGACAGGGGATGGGGCTGCCTAATCTCCTCAGGTGGACGGAAGTGGGCGTAATGGCAGATTTAAGAACCTTTTCTATTTTCTCACTAGGAAATTGGTCAGAGAAGGCCCCTGACCAGGCTCTAACTCTACAGGTCTCTCCAAGACTCATCTTGTGTCAAGTGCTCCATGTAGGCTTGGATCTGCTCCGCAGTGTATGTAGCCCTCCCTCACTACTCCTTTTACCCTCTGTGGCTCCCATGCACCTGAATTCGCAGGCGATCATCCAGAAAGAGACCAAAGCTATCCTCCCCTGTGCCACAGCAGCAATGGACCTACTCTCTCACCATCAGGAGGGGATGCCTGCATGGATGCCACCCAGGCCTTTAGCAGGTAATTTGGAGCAACGAGAGCTGGTCAAAAAATGCAACTCTTCTTTCCATCCCTTGTATGTACTGGAAGACACAGCAGTGTATTAGGAATATCCCTACATTTCTGCTGTGGTTTTATGTTCTTGTCCAGACATCTGCTCTTGTCCACAGCCAGAAACAAGGATTTGATCCAAGGAGTTGACAGTGCCTTCAGACAAGGCCAGGGCATCTTACCAAGTAGCCATGCCATGCTACCACCCATCCAGACCAAGTTATGGTCTTATGTGCTACTGGGGTGGCCATGAACACCACAGGCTGCCTCCTCCATGCTTACATGCCACCACCTGCAGCACCCACATGCCCGTCCCACCACTACCGGTGGAAGAGACAGCGTGGACAGACTCAGTGCTCCACGGGCAGCAACAGCTCATCAGCAAACCCAGCAGTGCTCCCTTCCTCTCTACCCGCACCCCTCACTGGCAAGACATGACCCTTGGTGGATCATGTCTGTGAGGTGCCTGTTGAAAGCAGGAAGGGAAGCAATCCTGTGTGCCAGCTGCTGAATTCCTACAAACCTCCAGTCCCTCAAAGCCAAGGGGTGAGCTGGGTGCCACACTGTCTCTCTGCAGCAGAGGATATGCAGCAAGAGGCCTGCCACAAAAGGTGGGCAGCCATGTAACTCATGCTGGTGGGAATGCAGAGGAGGGAAGGAGGAAAGAGTTACCACAACTGGAGTTATTACCTGAAGTACTGCACTCAGCTCTGGAGCCCTCAAGCACAGGAAAAATAGGGACTTGTTGGAGCGAGTCCAGAGGAGGGCCATGAAGATGATCAGAGGGCTGGAGCACCTCTCCTGTGAGGAAAGGCTGAGAAAGTTGGGGTTGTTCCACCTGGAGAATGGAAGGCCTCTCAGTACTTAAAGGGGGCCTTACAGGGAAGATGAGGACACACTTTTTGTCAAGGCCTGTTGCAATAGGACAAGGAGTAATGGCTTTAAACTAAAAGAGGGAAGGTTTAGATTAGATACAAGGAAGAAATTCTTTACAGTGAGGGTGGTGAAACACTGGACGAGGTTGCCCAGAGAGGAGGTAGATCCCCCATCCCTGAAAACATTCAAGGTGAGGTTGGTCAGGTCTCTGAGCAACCTGATCTAGCTGAGGATGTCCCTGTCCATGGCACGAGGGTTGGACGAGATTATCTTTAAAGGTCCCTTCCAACCCAAACTATTCTGTGATTCTGTGATGCTAACTAGCTGCTCCTCAGAGTCAATAACTACTGAATACTCAGCAACTCATCAGCCCAGGCTTGCCTCTCATATGATTGGGACCGGGTTGCACCATGTTCCTGCCTGACATGTCACTGCTCCTCTGGCCATTACCCACCACATTCAGGTTGAGGAGAACACCCCTCAAGCAGCATCTGCATAGAGATGGCTAGGGGTTCTGTATGGAGGGAAGTGTGTTTGGTTGACAGACAGATGGTCTGTCTTTGACGTAAACAGCGGTCACATAGAAAAGCTTTCTTGCTGCCTACATCTCCAGGGGGACCAGAGAAAGACTGGCCATATATCTAACCCTTATCCAGAGCTATGAGCAAAAGATCCAAACTCCTCCGTAATCCACAAACGTTCCTCTCCCGTTCCATCAGCTTTGCAGGTGAAGGGTACAAAATACAGAAAAAACTGCACATCTACCTGGAGCACTGGCCCAGGACAGTGATAGATGTAAATGGCAGGGAGCAGTAATCCTGGAGGATATCCCAGAGGGATGCAGCCTACACCCTCACTCACAGTACCCCCATCAAAGCCTCAGACACAGTTGATGAGGAGCTTCCAGTTCAGTTTCCTCTAAAGCAATGCCCATTCATACACATTGAAACCACCCCATAAATTGGATTGGTGCAGTTTAAACCCCGCTTACATCTCAAAAATAAATTGCTAGGGTAGATGCAGCCTTACACAAATGTCAGACGAGAGTCTCTTTTATTCCTCTGAATCTTGCTTTCTATCATACTTCTGTTTTTCTTTCTGTGAATTTCTCACAGCAAAGCATATTAAGCAAGATGATAATAGGAATAATATGACATTTAGCTGTACTTTTTGGACCAGGCTGTCAGAAGTAGTAAAACATTACCATTAAAATTAAAGGAAAAATATCAATATGAAGAACTCCGGACAGTGGTCTGTTATTGCAGAGATATCCACTACTTTTATGGCAGGTTTTTGGTGACTTTAAAATATAATGATTTAATGCACCTTCTTCTTCCTTTATATTTCTTCTTATCCATATAATTTGCTTTACACACTTTAACTATACTAAAATAAATTACAGTAGTAAAGTGAGGCACTCAAAAGTTAAGGAATATAACATTTAAATTCACCTAGGCGTTTTAATTTAATCACCCAACCACATGTATATTTTTGTTGTGTAATTCTATGATCATTTAATGCACTTTCACACAGGAAAATGTGTTTTGCTAATCTATTAAAAAGTTCATTATTCTGTCTGCTTCATGTTCTTCCTTGAATGTGTTTTTTAATGAAAATCATCAAGTTGCTGCCATTGGTACTTAATTATGTGTAACAATCCTCTAAGCCAGGATTTTCAGGGACTTTGGAAAATCTTGGTTGGCACTAAGCTAATTCTGTCAGTACTAAAGGTATGCATGTTACAGGTATTTAGTAACCTGAACTCTTTGTTAATATATTCCTTTTCTGCCAGGATGAAGAAAAAAAAAAAAAAAGCCTATGTTGAGATATCAAACTGTGTTGGATGTTTAGCTAAATAGCTCTCCATTTCTAGAAGTCTTTTCAAGCTAGCTGCTACTAATCACTAACCATATATTTGAGGATGTTTGCTTCAGATAAAAGGTATTGAGACTTACAGGGTATTGAGCTGGAAAAGGACTGAAAGCATGATAAGTCTCGCATAATTTTTTAGCTTTAGTTAAATCATTAATGTTTATTACCGGTATTGCTCACATGTCTAAAAAATATCACTCACATTCCAACATCAGTGTGAAATTAGAAAAAACGATTTTTAGATAAGCTTCATGTTAGTGAAATGTGCTAAGATCAAAAGAGATATGGAGAAAAAAAAAAGACATTTCAGTTCATGTTACAGATTGGCCAAAACAATGAAGAACTGTTACTTGCACATTTTCTTACACAGGTCTTTCAGCCCCCCTGAAAATAAGTAAAAATCTGCATCTTGGCTGGGAATCCAAGGCTGCTTGGTATATTAAAATGGTGTTGCAGGCTATTTGAGATGCAGAGTGCCTACTCCTTCCTTCATCATTCATCCACTCTTCTTTTCTGAGCAGCCAGGATGGTAAACCTCCAGAAATCTTCAGCCACTTGTCCCTTGTTATGGCAGCCAACTGCCACCTCCAGCATTCACCGTTGTCCTCAGAAAATAAGTAATTAGCTGAACTCAGCTGTTTTCCTGAACAGAACACCTTGCCACCGATTGAAGGTTTCTCTCTGCACCTCATCAGGCCATGGGGCTTCATGAGATAAAATCCCTGTTGGTTGCTGACCTTCCTTCTTCCCCTCCATTACAAGAAATTATGTTTGCACTAAAACCAGACTTTTGACTAACTTCCGAACTTCACAGAATTACAGAATGATATGGGGTTGGAAGGGACCTCTGGAGATCAGGTTCACCCAGAGCAGGCTGGACAGGAATGCATCCAGTTGGGTATTGAATGTCCCCAGAGGAGACTCCACCACCTCTCTGGGCAGGCTGTTCCAGTGCTCTACCACCCTCAAAGTAAAGAAGTTCCTCCACGTGTTTAGATGGAACTTCCTATGTTCAAGTTTGTGTCCATTACATCTTGTCCTGTCACTGGGCACCACTGAAAAAAGCCTGGACCCTTCCTCTTGACACCCACCCTTTAAGTCTTCATAAGCATTGATAAGATCCACACTCAGTATTCTCTACTCCAGACTAAAAAGACCCAAGTCTCTCAGCCTTTCCTCATAAAAGAGATGTTCTAGTTCCCTAATCACCTTTGTAGCCTAATATTCTCATTTTATCTCAGTAAAATCCTCTTAGACCTAGAGAAAAGCCAATTTGTTTATATTTTTGTAGTATGAAAATATAGTAGGGAAACTTTCAATAAAATGCTAACTTTTTTAAGAGTTTAATGGATTTTTGGATGCAGTTTATGTTGCATGCAAATAGTTCAAAGGGAGTGTTTATATAGTTATATATAGCGCATGAAGAAAGATGACTCGTCTTATTAAAAAGTGCTTTTGCCATACAACAGCCCTTATAAAGTAACTGAATTTTGATGCTTTTGCTTCTCTTGGGAAAGCCACTCCTTCACTTGCTCCATCTGCATCTGCACAGAGCCAGAATTACACTGGAAATAAAACATTTAGTAGCGGTCTTATTTGTGTTCCTGAGGTTTTTTGCCTCTCAGACTGGCAGACCCGGGAATGCTGGGAAGACATTGAGATCAATTGTTTATGGGGGAAAAATAATGCATTTCCCTGGTTGTCTTCCTAGTTGGTTAAAATACAGCAGTTCCACAGTTTCTCCTGCAGTTTTCCTTAGCCAGAACGGTGCTGGTAGGCAATGCAGGGCCTAGGTTGGTAGAAAACCAAAATGAGAAAGTCACATAGAATGGGAGACGATTTTAAATTAAATAAGATCTTGTCTCCTTAGCAAAACCATTTCCAAACATGCTAGTAATGACTAATGATTAAGAACACAATGGGATTTTTTAGGTTTGGGTAGTTTAGTTTTTTCCTAGTCTAACGGGCGTCCCATTGCCTCTGAGTGAAGAACAGCCAGCTTCAGAACACCTGCAGGGATCCCACCACTGTCCCAGGTGGAATAGGGGCTCCACAGTGAAGCAAGCCATGCCAAGCCCGACCTCTGACTGCTACTAGCATGATGCACATCTGGGCTGATGTTCTGCAGCCGGCTGATGACTGAGGGAGTTGTTTTTCCCCACTCCCCCTGCTATGGAGTGGTGGAGGTGCTCACGAATGGATGGAGAATAAGCACCCTTGCCCTGGTATGGCTTCTTATTGCAGCATTAGAATCATAGAATCATAGAATGGTTAGAGTTGGGGAAGGGACCTTGAAGATCATCAAGTTCCAACCCCCCTGCCATGGGCAGGGACACCTCCCACTAGAGCAGGTTGCTCAAAGCAATATTCTATTGCCTTATTAGCCTTGTTGGCAGTAAGATGTGTCGCACACATCTGTCTATTTGCAAGCAGTTTCAGGAGGAGGAGCACAGGCTCAGGCCTGCTACGGTTCCTCTTTCCCACAGGGTACCCCGGCACAAGCAGGGCCCTCAACATGTGTACCCTCCACACAGGTGCATTCGTGTGTGCCTGAGAGACTCAGCTGGATTGCTTCAAAGTGTAAATATCTGCACTGTGTACCCTGCTGGTGCCACTTTTCACCCCAGAAACATCCTGCTGGGCCCCTTGCTTCTTTCCAAGTACCTTGTGCAGGGCAGGAGGCAGCCTGCACTTCAAACAGGTATTTTTATAAAGGTCATTCCGTATAACCTATTTAAGTTTATGCGCTTTCTGTTCTACAGCAGCACGGTCTGTGCTACAATAATTAGCCTCCTTGGCCTTTAACACCATTAATTTGAAAAGAAAAGTCTCATTGCTTAAATAAATTCTACAGATATTAGCTTAGGTAGCTAAAGTAATCTAGGCTGCCTTTCCACTCAAACTCCCGGTTTCTTGTTTGTTCACTTTTGGAGGGAAAAGGGAGTTTAGTTAGATCCAAATTTAACAGTAAGACCTTTGACAGTGTGAAGTATTTATGTCTGATTTCAGTCATGGATTTTGTGTTGTTTCTTTTTTTTTCCAGAACTGCCAGTTCAAACAGCTGTAGAAAGGAGTATCATCTAATTTATTTTTCTTCCTATTTGTTTCTATATCTGGAACTCTGATGAAGTTCTTAGTGCTAGGAAAGGCAACTCTGGTTTATATACCACCATCGGGTGCATAGATATCACATCCTTATCACAAACAGAGAAGGAAAGATGATCTTCAGGAAAGAACACTTATATCGGCATTAACTAGAAAAATCTCATGTTCTAATTATAACTCCAGACGTGGCTATTTGTAAGGTCCTAGGCAAATGACATTTTCTCTCTGCCTCGTAATCTCTAAGTGCAAGAATTAACTATGTGACAGGTGGATAGGGGAAAAAAATGAGCAAAAACCTCCCCACTCACTTCATACCTTCATAAAAGCATTGTTATGATTTGCACCATTTCCAGTGAAAGGAGAATGAATGATACTTTGAAGAGTTACATGAAGACAAAATATTGTATTTGGCAATTAAATGCAAAGTTGATAGCTGTTACAGAAATGCTTCAACCAGATAGCCACTGCCAAACACTTCACTTTTTGTGTTCTGTATTATTCTTCAATAATTGCTCCAAGACTTATACAAAGAAAACAGTGTGCAATGAAGGCTGTTCCTAATACTTTGATCATATGATTTGCCTTTCTGATTTTTTTAAAGTTTCAGAGCTGTTTTCAGTTTGTTTTCTGTTGTGAGAGTTCTCCGTGCGAAGTACCACTTACATATTTGCCACAGCTCCTGAGGTTTGTACATGGGTTATGTAAGTAATAACAACCAAGGTGCAGTAAATTTCCTGAGAATTAATGATGGGCTGGGAGGACGTGAAGGTCAGCAGCCAAGGATCATTAACCCAAGCTGGTCATTAATCTTGAGAATTTACCTCACGCCAAGGCCAGTATTGTTAGTTTAAGCTGGAAATGAAAAAAACATGGCCATATGAATTTTTATTTGATAGGTTTACCTGTAACATCTAACATATTTTAGAAAAAAAAAATTTATTTGGGAGAATTACATTAGCTAATCAGACCACCAGCCCACCTTTCACTGTTTGATTTGTTTTGCTTTCTTTAGCATATGTTCTGGACTATAACAGGCGGAAAGGATTTATAATATTTTTGTTCCATGTGGACCTATTAAAAAGTGGCCTCGTTTATGTATCTATTTACAAGTTTTGATTTCCAGGCCAGATTTTATCTCCTAGAGCTTACTGACATCTCTCATGAAATATTTGTTTGACTGAACATCTGTTCAAGTTATTAGAGTTTTGAAAATGATGTTTCAAAAGATTGTTGTTTGTGAAGAGAGTATTACAGATAACTAGAGGGTATCTACAATTCAGGAAGCATTTACTCCCTTCAGAAAGCAGTACTTCCTTTAGAAGAAATATACAACGGCAATTTTTATATCTAAAAAGTATTCACATTTTCATTTATGGTCAGCCAGTACTTCAATTAACACTGCCAACTAATCCTTTCTGTAGCTGTCCATCCTATTTCTATGTCAGTACACGTGTTGGGCTTAAAAGACTTCAGATTCCCTGTGATTAGGAAGGATCCAGCCACCAGCTCAGCAGCATGTTTCATGACGACACATTCCCACACACACTTTCCTGAAATAAGTCTCAAAAAAACCCCAGTCCTTGTCTCCAGGCACCAAAGGTACCCCAGGAAATCAAATGTCCCCCCAACACTTCTGGCAGATTCCAATTTACCATTGATACAGGTGAATGTTGAAGAAAGCACATACAGACTCAGGAAAAGGAAAACAAATTGTAATTTATCTTATACAATGCAAGAAATATTTAGATCTTTTTAAAGCAAATAACAATTTCCTCATCTCAAGGTGGAGCTTGCCTTTTGTCTTACAATGTTTCTTCTTACTAGGAAGTTTGTACCTTGTGAGTTCCTCCTTAACTTCTCAAGCCATTGCAGCTTTACATCTCCACTCTTATTTCCCTCTTTGCTCACAGGTGGGGATTTGCTGCGGAAAAGGACCAAATGGATCTCTGAGCTCAGCCCACCAAGTTTGCAGGCAACTCTGCAATAGACGCAGATCTACAGAGCTTTGACCTGACACGCTAGAGATCACTAAATCTTTTCCAGCATTTCTTAACTTTAGCTCCACACTAAAAGACCAAAGCGAGAGTATATTCTCATATACATATAGATAATGAGCTACATAAAGAGAGCAGGAGTGACAAGGATCCATTGCAGCAATTTTACTTGCTCAGCTCTATCTAGCTGAGGTCAATCTGCAATGCTTTACAGCATGGCTCACCAACTAGGCACCTTTAAGATTTTAATACAATTCTAAATCACCTCATTTATTCTTACTGACATATGTTATGTCTCCAGTTGTAACATATTTTTAGTATTTTCTTTAAAATATATTAACAGGTGTGCATGTGAAAAATGGACAGCTTAAGGAGGTTGTTGTTGCTGGACAAAGACTCAATTTGAGCATAGTCCAACGAAAATGTTACATTATGTAGCCCTACAAGCCAAAAGAAAAAGTTTCCCAAATCTCACATTCTGATCAGGCTAACTCAGCCAGAAAGGAGCTGATCTTCAGGCTCCTTCCCACAATGTATTTAGCGCCTTCTTTCAGTCATGTTTCTTTGTATCTTCTCCTTCTAACTTTTCCTTAAAAAAATAGGAAACATATTTAAAGGAAAGCTTTTTTGCAAAGTTATTTGAAAACCTGCATAACCCAGGAAATACAGGACTGCTTCATTATGTATTAAGTGCTAGAAAGTATCTGTTGCGATGGAAAACCATAGCAAATGTAGACTCTCATATATAGTCCTTAGCATTAAGTTAGACTATTTTGGTGGCTTGAGTCTCTTGTACTGTGACAAAGTGCTTCATTATGGTTCAAATGTTATTATTCTTTTTTTGACTGAACAATGTATGATTTCAGAAATGACTCTACTAAAATAGCCTTATGTGAATACCTATGACCTGATTTTTTTACGATCCGTGCTCATGAATCATTTATAATATATACAGCTATAGACTAAATATATTTTGCATAACGTTAGTGTCTTTTTCTGAAGTCTGTCAAGATGCTTTATTTATATAACCCTCATGAAAATCTTTCCTCTGTGGTGTCTGGTGACATACTCTATGCAGTACCTACTAGGCTTGCTACTTCAACCTCTAGTGTTCTGGTAGACAGCTGTCTAACCACCCACCCACCCCCCTGCCCCCACTTTTGAAGCGTGACTGTAATGGAGTATCACATGTCATTACGAAAAGACATTTCAAGGTTGTTTTGAAATGAAAAACCTTTTTAATATCTCTTTATTAGATTTTCATACTAACATACACACAGGGAAAACTGCCACCCAAAACATAATCACATGAAGATTTTTATTTAGTTTCTTAAAAGTCATACTTCCCTGACTACATGAACACTTTAAAATTGTCCAGGAAATAGTATAGATAAGAATATGCTGGCAAAATATTAATAATATATCCAAACAAAAAGAGAGAGACAAAACATTTAGAAATGCAAGAACCACAGCCTACCTAATTGAATCTCAGTGTCATTGTCATCAGTATGGACAGTGTCACCCAGAAGACAGTACACAAAATCTTCAGCAGGGTGGATGGGTGTTTTCCCTGACATCTTTACAAGCCCGTGCTGTAATAAAGGACTCTCAAGCAAGTTTTCAGATGACAACCAGGAGGACCAGTTTTCTGGTGGAAGGACACAACACGATGGACAGATGTTGAAACAAGAGAGGTGCGGGCTGGATATAAAGAAAAAAGATTCTCACCCCGAGGACAGTCAAGAAGTGGAACCAGTGAGGTCTGGCAGGTTCCACCTGTGGAGGGTGTTAAGACTTGCTTAGAGAAAGCCCTTGAGCAGCCCTGTCAGATCCCAGAGATGGCCCTAATTTCAGCAGGGGGTTGGACCAAAGAGGTCCCAAAGCCTCTTCTCATCTGAGTGACTCTTTGATCCTATAATTAGAGGCCTTTTAGTAGAAATAGTAAGATGTTTTTTAAAAAGTCAAACCTCAAACCTTCTCACAATGTCTGGTTGTCCTCAGGGAGCAGTCTTTAAAGATGACCCAGTTCAAACTGTATCATTTTGCTTGGTGAGTTTCTCCTGGTACTTCTGGTGTAACCTGCTTCAGCAAGTAAATGGAAAATTACACTTTTTTTCTACCAATGAATCTCAGTAGTCACTTTTAATGTAGAGTAACCGCATCAGAATTAAAACTAAGTGCATAATGTTTGAATAACCTGACCGTTTAACAAATTGTACTCTAAATGCCCATTTGTGGACCGCTGCTTTTTCAAATGAGTTAATGTCTTTTATTGCCTGTTCCTTAAAATAAATCGCTTCAAACTTTTGGCTTCATTTACATATTTTGAAAATTAGTTCTATTACTTAATTATACGCTGTGAAAAAAACGTATTTCTTCTAAGTTTTACGGGTTCCTGAGAAATCACTTAAGGATTCAATTTATTCAGTTCATACAACATGGTTTTCAGCATTCACTGCTTTTAAAAAGCTTCAATCAGGTTTTACTCTTTCGCATCCCTTGGCTAACATCTAATCTATTCTCCAGAAAGTGAGAGTCTTTCCCTGGCTTTAGCAGCTTTCCCTCATCCATTCATGAGCTTCTTTAAAAAACAAATACAGAAGAAATATGGTTATATATGTAAATATACATATACACATCATCGTGTAACATATATTACATATATACAATACCATTTTATAAAATGCCATTATATAGATATATATGTAGGCTTATTATAATATTTCCCATTTTATTTTTGCTCCTATTCCAACCTAAGCTATTCCTATGCTATCTGTTGTATTTCTTAAACCGATTATCATGGATTTTCCCTGACAGTGATGGATCTTCTGAAGAATCACAACAAAATTAGCCTGAAATGTATATGGACAATTACAATTTTTCTGTCCAGCTTTTTTATCTTCAGTTTAGGAACACTAGAGTAGCTATGACTCTGCTGGAGTCAATGAAGTTCTAATAACTTAAAATAGGTACAGATTTAATCTGCACCTACTCAGGTGCAGATAAATAAACACCAGACAAGATTGGTGTTTATTATAGTTTCCTCTAACACTGACTAATTTAAATAACTGACTGAATGTAGTGTTGCTGCTTCTCTCTACAAGCCTGTACAGTGTCAGAACTATCTCAGGCAACTTGAGCAATTTGTCAACCTGTTTTTATCCTGGAAATAGAGCACATATTCTTTGATTTCCTTGTTAAACCTTCTCTAAGCCAAACAGGATGGTGTTATCTCTGGCTAGCTCATAGCCTTTAATGTTCTATCAAATTAAGAGAGAAAGATTTAGCAACCAAAGAGCTTTCTTAAAGAGATTCAGGAAAAACTGGCCCTCTTACAGTAACTTTTGAATTTATTTAGTCACATATGCTTAGCTCTTCAGTAAGTTCTGTTTCATTCCAGTTCCAGTGGACTGATACATACAGAAATTATCCATTATTCATGTAGTGAAAATGTTGCTTCAGTCTGAGTTCTGAAACGGCAGAGATTTTTCATCCCTTTTAGAATGTGTTTGCTGAACATGTATCCTACAACATTTTTTTCTATTTTTTCTAGTAAATTTTAAATTTCTAGTACATTTTGGTAAATTCCTTGACACGATCCTACTGAGCCTCACTGCACTGCAATTTTGCTATTTGTAAGAGATTCCAAATCAGTCCCTTTCACCTTCCTGTAGGCGAGGGTTCTAGCTGAAATGTACAAGGAATACAGCTACATTTTAGCCTATGATGATTGCTACTGACAAACACTGTGATTAGAGTAATCCACATGATTTCTAAGCCTTTAAAAAAGAACTCTTGATCTTTTATAATTGTCAAGAAGGAAAACTGTCCTGTGACTGCACATCATTTTCTTGTTTTCTCTCTTTCTCTCTGAATTCTTCATTCAAAATTTTGGAGACAAAATAAGAAAGCCCACTCAAAACTAGCAGTATGATAGACTTCAGTATTTCTGCAGGCAGGAAGTAGGGGAATCTCTTATCCTGCTAGTTTGGTTGTCAGAAACCAATTCAAGAGAACATTTTTAAGCCTTATTTACCTCTAAAAACTAACAGTTTAAAATGGCAAGACAAAGCAGAAATGCCCTGAAAATAGCTGAAGGAGCCAATCTGCCCTCAGACACGTTGTAGGTTCGTGGAGAAATCAAACATCCTTTCTACCCACTGAAGGAGGCAATGTCGGTAACATATAAAAGAAGGCTCTACTATGACTCTGCTGCTTGAGGTGGTGTGTTTTAAGATGTAAATGTAAATCATTTGGGACTTAAAAAAATACCAGTTTTATTTTTTTGCATTAGCAGTATGTTTTTCCTAGGTTTCTGGCCTACAGCCAGTTAAAACAACTATATATGACTAGTTACCTAAACATTCTCTTTCTGCACAGTTGATTATGATATTATTCATTTTCTCTCCAGAAGTGTTGAAATACTTTTGTACACTATTAATAAGTTCCTTGCCTTCTCCCTGAGGTAGCTGCATTTCAATGATGAGTGATGTAATTTCTTCAATAGAACAGTTGGTAATTGGTTTGTAAAATTTAGCATGCAATTTGGGATCTTTTCAGGAAGGGCTATAAACAAGTATCCATCATTCTTACTCTCTAATATGTCATCCCTGGACCTTTCCTTAACAAGTCTAAAAATTCCACAGATGTGATTAAACATTACTGTGCCATGGTGTATTGAAGCAATGTCATGATGTAAGGGCAAGAATTTTCATCAGTCTGTAGGGAAGCAAGGAAGTGAAAAAAGATTCAAGCTATTTGCCTTATAAATACATAAGAACAGTGTGGAAAAACCAACGCTGACTAATCTAACGGTATCTATGGAAAACGGAGAGTCAAAAAAGTTTTATTGGAGTATAAACTCCAAGACTGGACTTCTGGTATGGTTAGGGAACTCAGAAATATGATTAGAAAGGGAAATGTGACACTTGGAGAGTAACGTCCAAGTGCTCTTCAAAACAATAGTAGCATAGATTGTCACTTAATAGTAAGGAGCAGTAAAATGATGCTACTTTTGAGTTTGCTAAGTAATGAGCATGTTACCTCAAGGATGCCAAGGAAAATTGATTGAACATGGAATAATTTAATGTAATTAAACAAAGGATAAACAAAAGTAGGTCTGTAACTAAAACTCGCTATCATAAAGTGTCAATAATTGAATGAAATAAAATATGAAAGGGAATTCAGGATGTGAATGTGAAAGAGGTCTTAATTGATTCAGGTCAAAAGGAGGTGAAAATATTTGATCGTGGTTAAAGGTGGAAGCATGGGAATGAATGCCTACAGGAATATGCTTCAAACCTAATTGGTTAAACGACCCATCACAAGCAAGATATTATGAATATTCAGAGTGTCAAGAAGTAATAAAAAAAGACAGATCAGTAAGAAAGCTATGTCGTAGAAGCTAGAAAACACAATGTAAAATAAGAATTGTTAAAATCGATTTGAAATAGTCTTAACAAAGATATTAAAACATGGAGCAAAATGGTTTGCACATGTTCAAAAAGACAAGAAGGAAAGCATCAGGATATCTGTACCGTTAAGCTGGGATAATGATTTAAAACACCAAATGGATGATGAATTTGGCCATGACAGCAAAGGCAGTACAGCTTGCTACATTGCTGCAGCGTCTGTCTCCATTTTTAAACAAGAAAAAGGAAGCACAGTCAATCTACTTGGACTCCCCTGCAGCTTTTGATGTAATGTTTCGTGGAAAAGTATGAACTAAGCTGGAAATGACGGAATTTGCAGAGGAAACATGAGGTAGGTTAACAAGAAACAAATAAAGGTTAGACAGTCATACATCATATTGAAATGGAATAGGTTAAAAGGAAGTCATTAATAGTGACTTCCCAAAAGATCAGCCTTGGGGCTGATTTTACTCAGCATCTTTATCAACATCCTCAACATCACTCTGATAAGAACATGAAGTCAGCAGACAACACACAGGGGGAACAAAATGACCAGAACATGAGCAATAGGCATCCAAAGCTGACTAGTAAAAAAACAATAAAATGCTACAGAATTCTCACTTTACAGTCAGTTATTTGGAAACCATTGAGGAAAAACTGAGGACAAACAGCTGAACACAAAATGGTAGGAAACCACTTTTGCAAGGAAAATGCAAACATGATCCTGGCATGTAGCGGGAAAGTTCCAGGAGAGATAATAAAGCCAGTAAATTCTGCAAAGCATCAGTAAGGCATCACCTGGGATATGTTGTACAAGTCATATTCAGGGTAAAGTCAGACTTGAAGCCATACGCAGAAAATCTAAAAGACTGGTAAGATAAATTAAAAGAATGTCTTATGACAGGAAACTTTTAAAAGCACATCTTATTTAGTCAAGCAAAACAAAGGGTGATGAGAGACCTTTTTTGTCTACAAATCCATCAAGCAAAAACTATGAAAAGAACTACTTAAGCTTATGTATTTGCCAGAGTAAGTGAGTATAAAACCTATCACCACCACATTTAGGCTGGAAATTACAAGGTTTCTAACCGTTATAACACTGAAATGTTATAATAGTTTCCATGAGATAAAAAGCCAGTAAATTCTGCAAAGCATCAGTAAGGCATCACCTGGCATATGTTGTACAAGTCATATTCGAGGTAAAGTCAGATTTGAAGCCATAGGCAGAAAGTCTAAAGAGTGGTAAGATACATATTGATGGCAAGAGACCTAGATACTTTTATGAAGATACTTGCTGAGATTAAGAAAGAGATTAAATGATGTGGTTGCCTGCTGGACTCCAGAGATAAAGAGATTTTTTTCCACACCTCTCTTAGCAGTTCTGTCTTTGCAGTGATCCTGGTGGCTCCATTTGCTCAAATGCACCAAAACAGGAGTATTCACAGGTCCAGCACAGGTCTACATCCCTTCTGGGATGTGGGGGGGTCAGACACAGCTGTGAAATGTTTGAGAAGTTTACAATGGAGACCTCTGAGGGCTGACAGGGAGCTAGGAAGTTATGGGTTAAGCACAGCTGTATGAGAGGAACAGCACTAAATTCCAAATGGGATAGAGCCATGCAGCTTAGTTAGTGTAAACAAATGGTTATGATTCCTGTCAAGACCAATTTTTCATCTCCATAAAGCCTGGTTTAATAACACGGCACAGGCACCACTGAAAACGGGAGTATTAGCTTTCCAACAATTTCCCAAAATTGAAATAGAATCTGTTTTGGCAAAAACAGTACAGTTGTCTACCAAGAAAAACATTTTAGGTAGTTATATAAGCAATAAAAATAAATGTTTTATAAAATTCACCCAGAAGGACTTATAAGTATTAAAAACCCAATAATAATTAACCAGATTTCATGAAGTATGAAATAGCCAAAAATAACAACCACTATAGCTGAAGATGGTGAAGTCATCTCTTCTACCGCACTCCAAAGCCCGACCACCTGTAGAGATTAAAAAAATATATCCAAAGAATTAATTTTCCTAATATGGACACAGTGCAAAATTCTGTCTCTTAACATGACTTCATTTTGCCAAAGTAATGGAATTTTATGCAAGCTTAATATGTTTTACAAGTACTTGTTCCTCTGGCACAGCAGCAAATCATTGGGAAGACAGCTGAAATGAAGGAACATCTACTGAGCTTCCTTTTGCATTTAAAAAAATGGTATTGTCTCCAGCCAGGCTCCTGCTCACTACTGCCCCCTGAACCAACCTATTGTGCTCCACTGGTGACCAAGGTAATTTAGGAAGAGCAGACATATAAAAGTTAACCTCTGTCAGAACCCGCCACTCTGACACAAACGTGGTAATGCTACTCTGCATCAGCCAAGGAGTTTCCAGTAAAGCAAACCCTTAGTGTCTTCACCCAAGTTAACATCTCGGTTACCCTGTCTGCAGACACCACGTTGACAGAATAATTCCTACCAGAACAGGTTCAGGAAAGAGCACAGTAAAGACATAAATTAGGTGGCAAAACCGGTTAATTAGTTGGTGAAACGAAGCTCGAGATAGGTTATGACAACACTTCATACAGAGGAATAAATTAAAAGAATATAACATTTTACACTAAAATGTAACACTACCAAAAGATCAGGCCCGTTAGTAAGTTTACTCTGGAAATTGAAGTTTGATGACTTTCTAGAGTTGTTCTACACTCTAGACAGTGGAGCAAGGAACCTAAACTATTTTAAGAGAAATCTTGATGGTTTCATTTCTGTTACAGAACAAAAGTGTTCCTTGTGTTAAAATCTCATCTTTGGAGCTCTGACTATTAATCTCCAGATATCTGATTGACTTACCCCCAAAGACTGGACATAAAGGACACTTGCTTACTACTGACTGATCATAAATCTTTGCATGTATTTCTGGTATATTATGATTCTACATAATTTCTGTTTGCTACTTCAAAAAGCATTAGCTTTGAGATTAAAGAGTAGCATGTTCCTTTTAGTTGGAAATGCTGAAGGTAAGCAAGAGCTAAAGGCAGGACACACTAATACTGAACTTTCAGATCATTTTTCCAGGTACCTAGCTGGTGTCCAGCACTTGGGTCAGGTAACACCAGTCACCACATCTGCAGGGAGAAGGGATTTGTCCCCTGCTGTAAATGCCATGAAGATTTGGCAATTGCTGATCTTTTTTTTTTTTTTTCCTGGAGCGTGCAGGCAAAGTCCTTTCTCTAAGAATTTACACAAATTTTATTGTTACTGCAAGGACTAAGAACATTGACACAATCTTTTCTTTCTCATATGGGTTTGTGGAATAGATGTTCTGTGAACTTTCAGGACAAAGTATCTATTTCCTAGTTCTTTGCAATGGAGGGTAAAGGGTGAGACCCCCACCATGAAGCAGGAACTCCCCTTTCTGTGTTTTCCTATATTCCTATGGAAGGGTGACCTGCAGTGGATATAAACAGAATAAACCTAGCTTCAAAATTAGTTACCTGTATTTATGAACTATAAACTGCTCAAAAATCATGGGAAGATACCCTCTGTTTTAGAGGCCATTTGCAGTTGCAACTGAAAAATGGAAATTATTTTTCCCTAGATCTAGAGCTAAGAATGGAGGAGAGCAAACAAGACATAACTCAATGTACTTAAGACACACCTTAAATGTACTTAAGGCAACAAAGATTCATCTACTGGAGCTGCCATGTTCTTTTTTTCCCCTTCTTTTCCTAAAACCGGTGTTCTTTAAATTTGTTATAAAAATAACATTTTAAGATTCTGGCCTGTTTATTACCAAAGACCTTTTCCATCACTGACCTAGACATTTATGTCACTCTCAGAATTTGTGTATTCATTGCATTAATAATTGAACATAGACATTTCATGGGAATTAAGTGCTCACACCCCTCTCTCCCGCTTTCAATCAGAATCTGTCTTCTTCATTTCTGTTTTGTTGTACAGAGCAGATCATTAATCTGGTCTTTCCTCTGGAATTTCCCCTCAAATCTCAGTTTGGCAGAGCCTCATTTTCATTTGAATTTGAGAGTTGATAGGTTTGGACCAAAGTCGCTGTTAAGTGTCACTGGTGGCGAATCATAGAAATGTATTCTTTCATAACAGGAAAAAAAGCTTCATTTAAGGAGAATATCAACGTAAGACTTTCTGCGGTGTGCTTCGCCGTTGAATTGCCACTTAGAAACATCCTCGGCACCTCTTCAGTTTGGCTTCCTGCTAACTTGCCATGCAAAGGCGGTACTTCTCATGATGGAAAAAAGATAAGTTTGGGAAGTGGATGCAAAAATAATTCGCAGGAGTAGCTGGTCCCTTTCCCATCAACCTTCAGGGATGCCCAGGTCACCGCCTGTGGTGACAGCTATGTGCACTTACACTGACTTAATGCAGACTTTTGATGTCGGATCAATTTTCTCAGTATGATGAACCCTGATGCTGGAATTCCACTGGAAACGGCCGTTCTCACTGGAAGTTACGGTTTCGATTTCACTGACAACGAGGCCCGTTGCGCAGCCGTTAGACCCGCGCTAAGGACGGGGCCAAGGACGGCGCCCTCCCATTGGCGGCGTCGGGGGCGCGAACGCCACGCGCTTCCTCTCAGAGCCCGTGGTCCCGCCTCCTTTCCGTGTCGCGCCGGCCCGGCCGGATGGACGCGGCCGGGGGTGGGGGGAGTGAAATGCCGGGGGAGGAGATGGCGGCGGCCGCCGGGCTCCCCACTCCGCGGTACGACCACCTAGGGGCGCAGGGGCCTTTCGGAGATGTGTACGAGCCGGCCGAGGACACCTTCCTGCTGCTGGACGCGTTGGAGCGGGACGCGGCCCGCCTGAGGGAGGCTGGGTAGGCGCGGCGGGGGCGGGGCGGTCCTCGGGAGAGGCGCTGACGGCTCCCCGCGCGGGTGAGGGGGCAGGAACTGCCGTCCCTCGGGGCCGGGGTTGGTACGTGCTGGGGACCGGCGTCCAGTTTTCGCCTGTGGCGCAGGGCCCCGGACTGCTCTCGGATGTCGGGCCCGGAGGGAGGTGGTGCCCCCTGCTCCCACCTCAGGGCGGCTTCGGCTTCTGCCCGTTGGCCGTAGGTTGGAGAGTAATTTTAGGAGCAGCTGCGCCAACGGGTGCACTTTTTTTTTTTTTTTCTCCTCTCCTTTGGTGGCGGCAGCAACAAATGTGGTTAAAAGCAGCCGTTGTTCAAGTTTTAGGAGGGTGCTTCGGTTGCTGCCCGGTGTCAGTGGTTGTCATCTCCACAGCCAAAGTGTGTCTGCGTAACTATAACCACTATAGAAATCACCCAAGGAATGAAGCCTTTAAATGATCATTTTAAAACTACCTGCCACTGCTGTTTGTCCAGAGCTGGCTGAAACTTTTCTGAGGTATTCTGCCTTTGACGTGTGCTTTCATTGTGTGGCTTCACGGTGATCACAGAACCAGAATGGTTGGGGTTGGAAGGGACCTGCCAAAGCAGGTTCACCTAGAGCAGGCTGAACAGGCCTTGAATAGCTCCAGACATTATCCCGTTATTTCTGTTGGGAGTTCAGTCTTGCAGCAATAAGTGTGTAGTAAATGCTGGAGAAATGTACCCTCTACTATTGAGATTGTGTACTTAATGGAAACTTTAACGATAGGCACAAGGGAAACATACACGTTTCCCAAAGTGGCTTGTAATAATCTGGAATTGTCTGCATGGGCACCTGTAGCCCTGGCAGCCATTATGAAAGAGGCAACATCGTGTGGGCTTGAAGGCCCTATGATTAGCAAGTATTTCAGCCTGTTTGGGAGACTGGCGCTTTAAGCGGCGGGTTTCGTAACACTGTCTTGACTAATCCTGCATCTGTTGCAGATGTTCTTATATGTTACAAATAAAAGTCATCCAGAGTTCTTTCTCTTTAGAATTGAGATCTGTCTTGAAATAGGATCTGGATCTGGGGTGGTTTCAACATTTCTAGCTTCTTCCATTGTTGGATCTAATGCACTGTACATGTAAGTATAATACCACTTACTGAAATTGTTGCATAAAATAATAAAGAATAAGTTGCCCTCACATACACATTTAATTTTCGTATTTAAAAAAAACTATTCTTTAAGTAAAGAAATATTAACTCAGTTCTACAGATACAGAAATCAGAGGAAAGAGAACCTCAACTATTTGCTTCAGATTCTGTTACAATTAAGTAGTCATTAGTAGAAAATTACATTTTCCTACTTGTTAGACCAATTGCTAAGCATATATTTATACAGAGCTAGCATTGAAAAGGAAATCCTGTGCTTCCGCTGGTCATTAAAAGTTCCAGTGCAGTGTTGACTGGTTTAATTGGTGATATGTTGTGTGTATTTTACTGGCTATTTTTTGCTCTTTACTTGCAAAGTACAGGATGCTGGAAAAGACATTTTGATTGAGCACACATAAATTATCATGTGGTTCACAGGGTTAAACTTCCAGCTACAGAAGCCAGTAACTTGCACTTTGTAATATTTTGCTTTTAGATGCACAGATATTAACCCGATGGCAGCTTACTGTACACTGGAGACAGCTCTGCTTAACAATGTTCACCTTCAGCCAGTCATTACTGACTTGGTAAGATAGATGTTTCAATAATATCTTCTTTATAGTTTTTCTAACTTTTCAATATGTACTAGAGACACTGCCAAGTAACCAAAAAGTCTAGAACAACTGTTCTCTTAAGAAGCACAGATGAAAAAATAACAAAATGCCAAAGTGTTTGTGACAAAAGGGAAAACCAAACTACTCAAGCTTTAAAATTCAAATATAAGCTTTGAATATTAATTAAAATAGTTTTAAAAATAAATTATTGAGATACAGTTTGGAAAATACTGCACAAGGAACTCTTCAGTGACCTGACATCATAGCCCTTCCTACAACCCTATGCAGTAACTCTTTCCAATTCAGTTAGGAACTGCATGTGTTACTTTTTGCTTCTTAGAAAATTTTATATGGAGAAAAGCTTAAGTTTCTCATCTTTTTAGGAAGACATTTATTTAAAATATCCTGAATATATGTTTATAATGGATGAAGATAGGAAACAGTAAATGTGATCTAAAAGGTATGAAAACTGCTCATACTTGAGAACTGAAATCCAGTTGTCAAAGATTGTTAATTTTGGGTAACAAAATGATGAATTCATTCAAATTTTATTTTTATAATCTAATATAAATTCTGAACTGAGCAAGAATAAAGTACTACCTTTGTGTCCGCATATGTGTCTCTTGCTCTTCTGCATCCCATACATAATATAGCCTTAAGACTATTGAAATTGTTCTGCTATGCATGGGTACATCTTCTTGATGCTTCGCATGCACGTAGGAAGTAAAGTTTAGTGTTTCTCAATCAGGCTGAAATGCTCAGAATATCCAGCACTATGTCACTGTATTTTAACAAAAAGTTTGCATTTTTTATGTTTCAAAAAAAAGAAACCCCAAACCAAACTACAGAAGAATCATTAACTTCATTTACAGGTCAAAGGACTATCTCCAAGATTAAATGGGAAGGTTGATCTACTGCTATTTAATCCACCATATGTGGTAACACCTTCGGAAGAGGTAGGAAAACTTTGAAATACACAATAAAAATGGTGTTTCTACTGTCAGAAAAACAGCAAATCAAATCAGCTCTGATATGAAAACTACATGTTGCTTTTTTAAATAAAGGATGTTGTAGGACCAGGACTGTTGTAGTGAAAATTATTTACTGGAGTTGCTTATAAAGACTACATGGGAATGAGGATTGCTAGCTGCTGCTTTTCCATACGTATTTTCTCCATCAAGTGTAAACCATGGAAGACTCTCTGAGGCACACTAAGGTATCCTTATAGAGGGCATTCCATGGAAGATGTGTTTGTTCCCTGCAAAAATAAATATCCTCCTGCTTTGACACTTAAAAGGTCTTCTGGCCGCCTTCCATTTGAGAAACAAGCTCATAAAACATTACAAGAAAATACCTACAAAGCAGGTGACAAAATGTAGTTCTTTGAATTCAATTTAAGAAAAGAACTTGAAACAAAAGTACTATGTTCATCGAGTAGGAAGTAGTCTTGAAGTAATTTTGTGGTATAAACTAACTGCTGGGTCAAAGCTGTGAGATGTCTAATGGCAGACACCTAAAGCTAAAGATTATGGTGACGTTTTCCTTGAAAGTACCACTGACATTTAGGTCATTCTGCATTAAGACAATCTTTGCTTTCATTCTTCCTAGGTGGAAAGCCATGGAATAGAGGCATCCTGGGCTGGTGGCAAAAAGGGCAGAGAAGTAATGGACAGAGTTTTTCCATTAGTACCACACCTACTTTCACCAGGAGGATTATTCTACTTGGTCACAATTAAAGAAAATGATCCAGGTGATCACTTTCTAAGGACCCTTAAATACGCCAAACCAGATTTAACACTGTATTAATCGAAGTGTTGAGTAAACAGTAAATTCAGAATCTCAATGTGGTGAGAGCAACCAATTGAAGATTGACAGCATATACTGAAATTCATATAGGTGTTCTAGGTCATCATTTAGAAATGCTATAGATAGCTATTTGCATGCTTCACACAAACCACGGCATCTCTGCAGACACTTGTGCTTCTCATCTTTCAAGTTTGGGGGAGGGTCTAACCTACAGAGGGACTTGGGCATAACACAACGCCCTTGGAATCCTTTTGCATCCAGTGTATGGTGAGCTAGACCAAAAACATAAGCAAATTTACCAAAACTCGCTAAGCTAGTTTGGAGAATGGTAATATGTAGGTGCCGAGCACAGCGGCTCGGCAAGACTTCAATTCCAAGTCCGAAAGGTAACTGTAGGTCTTCTGAACTAAGTAGCAAAGCCAGGCCAACTTTTTCTCATGAAAGAAGGGATGCTGTTGTACACTTAAAATGCAAAAGCCTTTAGCTAGGAGGAGTAAGTCCAAATTTCTTCTCTACATGTGTCAAAAATGTGTAGAGAAATCACATTTCTAATCGAATTGCTTAACAGTTTTATGTTATGAAATAATTTCAAGAAGAAAGATTATTCTTTTACAACTGATTGAATGGGCAGCTTCTAGGAGAAGGTGCTATGAATTTCAGTTTCTCCTACGACTTAGCTTCATAACTGAGTTATTCGTTGCTATTACTAATACCAAAATGTAGAACTTCACTTAGTAAATTGTAAGGTTTGGTCTTGGTGCAAGACTACTTTGCATAAAAATTACTCTCTGAACGAGTAAAAGGTTACAGTTTATAATCTTTGCTTTACAGCTTATGTTTGGCAGATAAGTTAGCACTGCCTTTTAGCGCCAACTTCCACATAATCTTGGTTGTAACCCCTGCACTTTCAATTACAGATGAAATTCTGGAGACAATGAAGAAAAGTGGCTTAGAAGGCACACGAGTACTTTCCAGGCAAGCAGGACAAGAGATGCTTACTATCCTCAAATTTAGGAAGTCTCGATAACGGCTTTTAACCTTCCAGATGGCGTGCAGGAAGTTGAACATAAGAGTACTGAAGTTGTCAAATCAATTTTTAAGCCAGGATTTTCACCCTCTTAAGGTGTAGCCTCACTTCCTGGTCATTGCACTGGAACTCGAGTATTTATTTTTAATCTGGATGTTAACCAGCTATTATCTGCTGTCAGAGATACCATTGTCCTCTGGCTATCTGAAGGACACTTGTGGGGGAATTGTGAAATACCCTACCTTGCTGCATTTGCACTGGAGCCCTAAAGACTTTTTCCTCTATAAATAGTTATCTGTATATCTGTCACTATGGCTTATTAAAACCATGTATTTGATATAATTCTTCCTGGTTTAATTGCTAGTCTATACCTACGCTGAGTTGAAATGAATACTTGCAATCAGCGTTAACTGTATTCTACAGGTCTAAGGCACAGTGACTGAGTTTGTTTGTGTAACAAGGACACAGCATACTTCTGAACAGAAAGAGGCAGTAAGTGAATGTCCTGAGCTGGGACAAAGGGAAGCTATTGCTCTCCTGACGTCCTCTGGGCAATACTGTGGTGATTGTGCTCTTTTTTATGCCATTGTACAAGGAGGGTACTGCTGTGGAGTATTTCAGATGAGATGAAGAGTTCGCATCCATGAAAAAGTCTTAAGGGAGGGAAAAAAGCAAAGGAGATGCTATTAAAAAGGTTACGGAGTAGCTGGAAACAATGACTCTAAGGAAAGAAGTGGAATAAAAGCCCTCCCTCAAAATCACTATCCAAAAGAGGAAGCTATTTCCTGACCACCAGACCCAGATGAAGAACCTTCCTCTCCAGCCTCCTCCCTTCCCGGTGCCTACAGAAGGTTCCAGCTCCTGGCGATCCCCTGGGCATGGCTCACCTGGGATGGAATACCTGTGCCCCTGCTAGAGCCAGGGGAGAACTAACTCTGTCCCTCCAAGAACCAGGACAGTTAAGACTGTAATTACCCAGCTTGCACAAACATTAAAAGTTCTTCCGTGCTTTCAGCTGAGCATCTAAAAAACTTACCTAGGTGACCAAACCAAGGGAGTTTTTGAACAGGCAGAATAACAGTAGGTGCTGTTAGCAGAAACATGGGACTGCAACCCTAGCTCTACCCTTTGAGGTACCTTACTGGAAAGGAATGTGAGAAGCTACTTTAGACTCGTACAGGTCAAAAGTCAACTTGTGATGGCCTGGTATCAAAGTTGTTCTTTATACCACCCTGAAGAAAATACAAAAAAAGACTGGATTGCAGGAATTGTGCAGTGGTGATTGTTTTACATCCTAAGGGTCACCTTTCTCCAGCTTCAAAGACAACTGAAGAGCAACATTGCAATTCAATTCAACAGCTCAAGCACAGCTAATGCGTCTTTTTCATTAACTTTTCCGTCAATTTGTTGTTATATAGATGAACGTGAATACAAACACACAGTAGAAATTTAGAGGGAAGAGTCAGTCACCTTAAGGATGTTACTTAACGTTTATACTACATACAAGAGGTTCTAGTACTGGAAACTACCAAGTCTGGGGGGAAAATAAGAAATAATGTATTTCATTGACCAAAGTGAGGCTATGCTCAGGATTTTGTTGATTCTTACCTTCTGAATAACTTGTCTAAGGAACATCAAAGGTGAGAAACTCAGAGGAAACTGTGGCCTTCTGTGAAATAACGTGTTTCCACAGTTTTCCATTGCAGAATTGAAGCAGAGTTTTGTTCTTGCAGTTTACCAGCTGGTCAGTTCTAAAGTGTCTTACTTCAATTTGTCTGCTTCCTACTTCTAGAACCTTTTTGACTTCATGGCAGACCCTTTGCTAAGTGAGGCTTTGTTTTTGCTCAGTTCTCCCTTAGGAAACTGTAAGGGGAGGAGGTTTGACGCTTAGTCGTTTTGCTTTTATGTAGAATCATGGGGTAGGAGGTTGAAATTACAGCAGTAGGGCTGTTTGCACGAACCAAAATGCTGGCATCCTTAGGCAGAAGTTTTATGTTGTTAACCCACTTCGGCTGACAATGTTAGGTTGCCGAGCAAAAAAAGAATCAGAACAGCAAGAGAAGACTTTTAAAGAGGTAGTCAAAACACGTAGTAGAATCAGACCACCAGTTTAACAAAAGGAAGTTTTAGTTATTCTGTCTAGGTTTTAGTTACAGCTAAAGAATTAGTTTTAAAAGGCAATCAAAGATAAAAAAGCATATGTGGTTTTAAATTAGAAAGGACAGAATAATGAAAATCAGAAGATCAGAAGAGAAAATATAATAAAGAATAACGTGCTTTCACCAAAAAATGATTGCTCTGGACTATTTAACAACTGGCTATTTGACACAGAACCGTATGTGTCCACCTTTATAAATCATAAGTCGGTTCTGACCCACTGAGGTTGCAGCAGACAGCAAGACTGTGGGAAGCACTTGCTAAAATAAATCCAAGTAAGGACATGTGTGAGCTCTGCAAGAGCTGACTCCTGTTATGCTCCCATCACTGGTGAAGACTGGGAACTAGTGACAGATCAGGTAACATTTTTTTTTTTTCATTTTGAAATTTGGTCTGTCTACAGAGAGGTCTGCATGTACACTTAGCATTTGCTGGGACACACCTAGTCCCTTCTCCTCAGAAGACCAAAGAATGCAATTTGGGAAGCATATTCCTGCATTCATAGAATTGTTAGAGTTGAAGGGCCCTTAAAGATCATCAAGTTCCAACCCACCTGCCATGGGCCGGGACACCTCCCACTATACCACGTTGCTCAAAGCCCCATCCAGCCTGGGATTGAACGCTTCCAAGGATGGGGCTTTCACAACTTCCCTGGGCAACCTGTTCCAGCGCCTCACCACCCTCACAGTAAAGAATTTCTTCTTAGTATCTAACCTAAATTTCCCCTCTTTCAATTTAAAACCGTTACCCTTCTTCCTATCGCTCCACTCCCTGACCAAGAGTCCCTGCGCAGGAGTGCACAGTCGGTGCACATGAGAACAAGCTGCACAGCAGATGCAGACTTTCCACGTAGTGTCAAGCTTACTAAGAAGAAAGCGACAATTCTGCTGCCCCAGACCCCTGGGCACTGCTCTGTCACCAAGTACCAGCATCAAAAGACACAGCGCTGCTTTCCAAGTGCCTGCACTTCTTCCTTCTAGCAGAACCAAGACAAAAGCTCTCCACAGGGCTGCTCCTAGTACACAATTTCCAAGTTAGGGTCTGCTGGAAGAGTCTAAGATGGCTCGTTTCAAGCAATACCTGGTTAAGCACAACTGGCCTTCAAATCAGTTATTTAACTTGCAAAAGAGTCATTTAGAATGACCGGTCTTGTCCGAAACAAAGGGATGCAACAGAGACCACACTGGAGTTTTAGTATCAGTAATTATGAAAACAATATAGCTTGCTCTTTCATCTGTGTTTTCAATTAAATCTTTTCGTATCAGTTTTCAACATAAATACCAGTTTTAAATCCTGTCCATTCTCTCTTTCTCAAAAAAAGGTCAAGAAATTTCTCTTCTTGATGCCCAGCGTTACCTATTATAAACAACTAAAAACAATTTCTAGAGCTGTTACCTCAAAAAGGACCAATTTTAGGAAAACACAGAGACTCTAAAATCTGCAGCTCTTGAGGTACAGCCAATTGATCGTGCCATAAACTTGGCCTCTGAAAATTTATACTATTAATTTCTGAAAGTTCATCACACATGGGAAAAAGACAGTGATTCAGAGACTGCAAAGACTGAAGAAGTTCATTTATTCCTCCCCTTTTATTGACTTTTCAACTAAATCCCCCACAAACACCATCCAAGTTAGAATATATTAGTATGTTACTGCTGTTAAAAAAAAGCATGAAATAAATGTATAGTTGAAATTGAGGTTTTTAAATTATGACATATCTGTCACATTCATTTCATTATGGGACAGTGCAAGTACAACGTACAATCAGTGATAATTAATTTGCCAGCTAATGAAGACATTTATTGCAATAATGAAAACAAGAATTGATCAGTGCTTATGCCTTCTCTTTAAAAAGCCAATTGTCATTTAAGAAGTGTTCTTCATAGTCATGCAGGAATGATTGTACTCTCTCCACTTACTTGGGCTTCCAAGTTTTATGTTTTTAGGGTGCTGGATGGCTGAAGGGTTTTTTTAGGAAAATGAAACTGTTAAGCTTAAAGCTCAGTTTATAAACACCTTAGTTTAGAGCACGCCACGTTTAAAATTTATGCTTTAACAGAAGGTTATCATGCTAGTTCCATGCCTTCATGTCTAACAGCAACAACATCCTTTTTTCCCCACCATAAAAGAAACTGTTGTGAATGTACTATAATCAAAAATCAAGCTTTTATACCACCTAAGTTAAATTCACCTGTTACATTAAGAGGCGTAATCTAGATTGAGTGCCTAACACCATGTTAGAATATCCCTAAAATAAGAGGTTATAATCAACTATGCTGTGGCTTAAACACCACTTTTCAGTTTTAACTCTACATTATTTCTGAATTTTTGACATATTTCCATACCTTGAAAATATACAAATTAAAATAAATTATTCTTATATATTTCTTTATATCAAAGAAGAATCTGCAAACTTACAAAAAACAGTCCAGAGGTAAATATGTGTCATATTCCACTAGTCAAAAATTTAAAGGAACTGACAGCATTTCCAAGTAGTTTGCTTCTTTCAACATACAGTTTATTGCCGCCTCCTCTTCATTTATTACTCAGTTCACAGAAAGAAGAAAGACCATTTTGTTTCAGAAAAATGTCTCTCGACAGAGTGGGCAGGTGGACTTGTTGCTGGATGTGAACCATTTGTACTGAAAGAGAAAGACAACTGCTTAATCTATGAGTGGAAGCTGAGTATCAAGAACGCAAGTTTGTCACCAATAACAACCGTTATATGCCAATGAATGTAATTCACAAAACATGAACTACACTTTAAAACAAGAAAAAAAAACCACCAAGAAGAAACAGTAAAAATCCCAAACCCTTTCCACTTGTCTATACACGTTACACACACATGCAGACACAAGACTAAAGATTTATTCCAAAAAAAACTGACAAAGGCATTCTCACCGTGTCTCATTTTAGACTTAAACGCTACTGTTTTTAAAGCAGCAATAACTCATCCGTGCTGTAGCCATACAGATGCCAACCTGTTCATGCAACCAAGGCCTATCGTGACTTGGCCACAACTAACTGTTAATTAGCCGGGTCAGCAGGGTTTACTACAGAGCATGCGGAATAAACTGAAATTTAACCTTTTCCATTTCTGTATCTGCACTGGTAACAAGATTCTGCTGCTACACCCTACATGGTTGTAATGGGTTACATAAGTGGGTAGTACAAAAAATGGATAGTACAAAATCCATACAAATAATTCATGAGTTCTGTTGATCCCAAAGACTCCAACATCATAATGGAGAAATAATGGTATTACAACAGAGGATCCTTCTTCAAGCTGTAAATGGATATTCTGCCTACTTAAAAACATTCCGGCTGGGTACTTACCAAGCAAGCTGAATGAAACTTTTTCTTGCATGTTCTGCAAGCTTTTTTAGGAAGAGAATAGTTGGAACCATGAATGACTGAAAAACAGATCATGCAATCTTCAATGCCCTCAAAACGTTTATCCACGTTATTTTTCCACAACGATAAGCCTTCCATTATACTTCCATTCTAACAGAGAGAAAAGAGCTGTTAATGCTGCAGAATTCCTTCAGAATATTCTGACCATTATTCCTAAACACATGAAGGAAACAAAGCCTGAAGGATTTATAACCTGAAATCACATGTAATATATGCAGTGAGCAATTTACAAAGCCAACACATGAAATACAGATGCTAGTCTAATCTATAGACATGTAAACATTCATCACAATGAAACACAAAGGGATTTTAAAATTTTAAATCACTTTTTTCTTTTGTTTCAACCATAGATGACTCAACTCCAGTAACCACCAATCTTTTAGATAACTTCATGTCCTGGGGGTTTTGTTGGTTGTTTGGGGTTTGTTTTTTTGTCTTGTTTTGGTTGGTTTTTTCAATTTATAGCTGATATGGCTGAGGTTGTTTGGGCTGAGCTGGCCAGGTCCCTAAAACGAACAACGGATAGTGTCTGTAAACCAGGACAAGTGGCAGTGCCACATGGGGCAAATAGTGGCCCATGTCTTAAGAGGTCTAAATTTTTAACTTCGCCTATAGGTTTAAAAGGACTTATTAAGTGGTAATTTAATAACTTTCGGCATCTGGAGAAAAGCAGATAGCAACAGTGACCAACTCTGTGAAGTCCTTTGAGATTTACTGATGAGATCCCTTATACAGATCTACATAATATTACATTACTAAGAATAGTTTTCTATTATCTTTAAATTTTCAAAATGATGGGCTTTCTCTAAACTCACCTGATGTGTAAGATACGTGCTCAACTGGAGCATCCAGTTGCGCCATTGCTGTACAGCCACACCAACCCTCTTTCCACTCTCAACTGTTATGGATCCCAGCGGGTAATTGGGTGGAAGCTGTATTATCAGTTCAATAAATATATCATCAACTGAATAAGTAGCGATGACTTCCCGTGCAGCAGACCGAGCTTTTACCTATGAAGACAAAACACATATTTAAACACTCTACAGGGAGATATGCACTATCTCTAGTCTTTTTATACATCTATATAAAAACCAGAAATGCTTTATTACACACGTTAATTTTTCTAGACCAGCAAAACACTTTTCTCAAAGAAAATAAAAACCACCTCCTATTTCAGCAAACCACAAAAAAATTACCAGCCATTTTTCAATCTACTGATTACATTTAATAAACCAAAAAGAAGTATATTGATAGCAGTATCTTCCACTTACCTCCTCAACTTCTACATCATAAACCCCATTCTTTTCTGTTTTTTCCAAACAGAATATTAACAAACATCAACTTAATATGCTGATATCAAGCTAAATTGTGTTTTCGTCAGTCATTTAGAACAACAAAAATACAATAGTATAAAACATTCTGGTTCTGAGAAGTAACATTTCTTAGAATGTTTGCAAAAAAACAATCAAAAAGTAAATAAAACAGATGAAAGTCATACTAACCGTTATGCCATTAAATAACTGTGTGCTATTCTGAACAGAAGCTATTTCCTGTGAAGAAAGCACGCTGCTGACATATTTGCTTGTAAATTTATCTACAACATTGAAGACACGTTTCTCACAGCTATTCCACCAGAGCCTGACCATGGCTGGCAAGTCTTTCAGCGTTATATGGTACACAGAGCAGGCCAAGTGAGGGATCTGCGATGACAGGACTCCTGTCCCTGGGAGGAAAATGAAGGATGTTGAAATACTCTAATGCATTCGTCACAAATGCTGGTTCAGCCACGCCACATACAAAAATTTCGATACCAACATAACTGCGGTATCCGGAATTTCACATACATGTTCCTTCTGTATTTTCTACAATTAGTGCTTGTTTGACTCTGCCTTTCTCCATTAGTCTGGTTCCTTTGTTTCTCAGGCTAACACTTCACAACTGGAAACGCATCTTCTAATTTAGAGATGAACTCTTGGTGAACTACCAGAAATCAAGAATAATTTTATATTCTGGAAATGACAAAACGCACACCAGTAAGATGTTTGGAGCACACCTGAGGTTTGCAGTGTTCTATAGAAGTGCAGAAAGAGAAAAGGGGAATCTTTCTCTCGGGATGTCACATTAGTGGTTCTTTCTTACTGTCATCCAGCTAAATCATTCTCTAACAGACAGTGATGTTAAGAAGCAAGAACTCAGTATCTTTGCTTACAGGTATAAATGCAGGTTACAGGTACATAAAAAAAACCCAATCTCAATGAAGTTACGTTCAGAACTACTTCTTTTTTCCATATTTCTCAGCTAAACAAACAGCCTGTCTTCTCTCATTGTGACTGATTAACTCCGGGTCTTCTGAACACTGTGACAAAAACACCGCACAATTTAACATCTCAAAAATTTTTAAACAATATTGAAATGTATTTTTGTTTTCTATTTATTTATTAAAGCAGAAAAAAAAAAATCCATTAAAAAAAAATCTGGAAGAAATGGAAAAGTTCCAGAATAAATCACACATATTTAGTTATTTTGGAATCTTTGCATACATTCAGGATTCAGATAGTAGCAAAGTATTATTTCAGCCCGAAGTGAATAATCTAAGCATTTCCTGGTTTATTTGGTGGTTTGGATTTTTTCTTGATTTTTCTGACAAGTATTTCAACTTCGTTCAAGGTTCAAATGGGGAGTGTTAGCCAAAAATTTGTAAACATTAGTAGGTATTTGAGTATCTATTGTATAGGTTAAGATTTTCCAAATATGTACTTTTAAGCAGGAAAAAATATCAGAAATCCCTCAAATGCAAAAATACATTTTTTACTAACCTTTAACATCTAAATGAAGCTCTTCAGTAAAGAAGGTTTTTGTGTCCTTATTTGGAAGTTCTGAAGTTGGCCCAGAAACAACAGGGTTTTCAGGCATAAGCCGGAACAAGTGATAAAGCAGTTTATTCAAGCTTTTAGTTCTTCTAAGGTGTTGAGAGTACAGAACTCGCAGCTGATGGTGTTAAAAAAAAAAACAAAAAACAAAAAAGAAACCCACAAAAAAACAGATGAAACTTAGCAAATATAGCTTAATCTGTAAATAATACAAATAATTTTCTGTAGGGAGAAAAAGTAAGACTCTGATTCAGTACAAGTGTTTAGAAAAGTGATTTAGTTCTCTGCACCAATTTGAAAGATAAGACCATAAATGTAGCAAGCTTGTCTGAAGCTGCCAGAAATCATCTATTAACAAATCTTAATTCTTTATTACTCTATTATTACCATCCTTAACTACTGCTATGCAGAAGCATAAGTCTGTTAATGCTTTCAGAATTCCACTAATTCCACAAAAACAAAGAGGTAAGAAGATAGAAAATTGAAAGAAAAAAATGCTGGATGAAACTTCAAGATTCAGACAAAATAAGCATGTTAAGAAATTCAATTAAAAGGAAAAGCCTCTGAACATATACCTGAGAAGAAGCTGCCTTGAAGAAAGCTAAAGTTAACTTCCAAGTGAGAAGATAACCTAGAACAAGGCAGAACTCATCGCTCAGGGGCTGAATAACTGCAAATTCTCCAACTGGAATGCATTCCAGGATGTTTTCTAGCAGGAGTTCTTGAGTGGCCAGGACAGACATAAGAGCCGCCGGAGGTGATCTATGGACAAATGTTACCTGGTATAGTAAATTTAAATCTTGAGCAGAGCATTAATTGCATTTATATTCACAGTGTTCCTAAACAGCTGATAGTAAAGCCATGTAAGTAGAATATAAAAGGGGCCTTGTAGGACAGGAAAATTTACTGTCAAATTCACACAGTGCTAGGCTAAGATTTTGGTTTTTTCTCTCTGAAACGGACAGTTGGCGTTTTTAACCTATTGCAAGATGAATAGAAACTGAACGTCCATCACTTTCATTTGAAAGTGGTCTATGGCTGAGCTGATTTAATCTACACCACGGACAGCTAGTTTGCTTTCTTCTTTGTCTGTAAAGTCACTCCAACAAAGGAGTAACTGAAACGATGGATCTCCTCATCCCTCAGTGTGTTTGGTTTAGGTCTGGGTTTTTGCATTGGATTAAAAAGCCTTTTGCAGCTCCATAGCAAGGAGAGGTATTAATTATTGGGCTGAGGTAAAAAAAAAAATATATTTTTTGAAAAAACAATTATCATATTTCCTCTTCAAACCATTGACTTTATCAGATTCCAGCTGTAACAAACATACAGGTCAATTTTGGAGGTTCAAGAAACTGAAGTTACCTGTGCAGCTGGACACATTCTGAATACAGCAGTCCAGTAAAAATCTGTCATGATTTCACAATATGTAGCATATACGTTGCATTTATTTTAGTAACAATTTCCACTTACTCTAGTAACAATTGAAAACAATTGCAAATATTGTTTTCAGTTCTAGCACGAATGCAGACTTAACCAATTATATTTAAGATTTTCAATATTTATGACCCTACTGTCATAGCCATATCATTTTTTTTTCAACTTCTCCTGACAGATGAGTAGACTGCTACAAATCTCAACTTTTGTAACACATTTTAAAAATACAGAAAACAGTCATAAAAAACCATAAGGAAAAAATACACACAATGCCGACTCTTCCTCTTCGTCACCGTAAGATTTGAGATCTTCATCATCAAATTTAGGCAATTCAGGCATTAATCTATAGAAGTATGGAAAGGAAATCAGATTCAATTTTTACTATTTTAATACGTGATGCATAGTTCTTTGCTTATCAGCATCAACATTAGTGATAAGCAATAAAATAATAGCAATTTCTCCTTAGTAACAACACAATCTTTAAGACATGCCCCCCTCCCCAATTTGGTGCCCGAATGACAGTAGCCAATGAGCATGTAGCTTGCTTTGGTTCTTTTCCAGACCTTTTGCACTCCCCAAGTCATGCTAAAATACATGTTTCTGTCTCAGAATAAAACTACTGCAACTTCATGCCTCAAAGTAAGTAAAAGATAAGAGTAGCTTCTTAGGCTTAAGTGATCTACCTCACAAAAGCACATACTATTTTTCAAAATCTCTACTGCCTCTTTTGGTATAAGACATATCCAAAAAGTTCACAAGAATACTACATGTTTGTTTTCACTTTCTCCATTTTCTTATCTAAATTAGGGAAAATCAAAAGGTTATACTATTTAACGATACTGTCAGACCCAGATCAAACGTGCAATATTTCAGTTTACTTTTTAGTGAGAAATTGGCTGATTCTTACTTATACAACATATGGTAGACAGAAATCTGTACAGGTCTAGCCCGGAAAAGCAACAATGGAGACAGAGTATTTAGTAGAGTCTGGAGTTTATCTGGAAGATTTGTTTTCTGGCCTGCAACAAAATTTGCTGGCAATTTGTGGTTTAACAACTGGTCCTTTGAGATGTATGTTAGAGCTTCACCCAAAGACGTTAACACAGAGTTCTGAAAGGAGCCTTCAGATGAATTTTTGGTCTCTCCTATTTAAAACAGAGAAAGACAAGCTGTGATACAGAAAGTATAGATGATATCATAAACAAGCATTAAAAGCTGCAGTAATAAGTGCAATTACTTGCATATAAGCATATAAGCATAGAAAAAAAATGAGGTTTTACAAGCTATGTTGACATAATAGTCTTATAAATTAATAAAACAGCCCATAAAATTCTATTTCAGAATATCCTGGCAGATATCACTACTACCCTCTTTGCCATATACTTGCCTGTGACTTTCACCAACAAAGGTAACAGCAAATTGTGAATTCCTTCAGAAAAGAATTCTTTCCATTCACTGGTCAAGTTCACAGGAAGGTTTTCAGTAGATTCAGGAGGTGCAGCTTCAAAGTAAGCACTAAGGGCAGATGCTAAGTCACAACTGACACAAGCAAAAATCTGCACCAGTGGGATATGATAAAGCGAATGGTTTTCACTTGTTGTCTAGGAGGAAAAAATAAATGGAAGATTTCTTAACTACAAATTTGCTTTAAAATGCCTGTTTCACATTCCCTGTCTACACCCGAAAGCGTAATTTCAAAGACAACTCAATTGCAAAAGTCATTTTAAAACAACTTGGGGACAAAAAGAAAAAAGTTTGAAAATATAATCTATATTTTAGTAAGATAAATTATTGCCGAAAGTTATTTCCAATCCTCATCAACATTTAGAATCCTGGATTGCTTCCCTTATATGACTTTCTTTATAAGGACAGAAAGAAACTGCCACCAAGTGGATTCAAACAGAAGTGTACACGACTGTAGATAATCTGGAGCACTTATGCAGCCAAGTGAGCCAAACTGGATTTGTGAAGGGCTCTCACTTTTCTCTCCCAAACGTATAAGCGTAACCAATGTGATGCTTGTATTTCCAAATAGCAGAAGGAAATTGGCAATATACTACCATAAACTGGAAACGATTTAAGTGGTGATCAGGAGAATATTTTCTCTCTCCCAGCATAGCCCCCTTTTTTTTTTTTACCCTTACTAGGTTCCTCAAATAAGGAATATCATTAAATATTTAAAATATTCCCAAGCACTTAATCCATGCAATTAGTTTTTTATACAAGTTTGTTGTTTCTTTTGTTTTTTGGGTTGTTCTTTTTTTTTTTTTAGATTGAAAAAATAGTTTTGAGGGACACACAGAACAGAAAAGAAGATTAATCCCGAGATCAAAAACGCCCAGATGGAAGTTTCCAGCCTGCCCTTCTAAGTGTGTAGTGACAGAGGGTGCTACAACTGTTTAAAAACAAAAATCAAGAACAAGTCTAACCAGCCAACCAAGCAAAAAAAACCACTAGAGGGTGAGAGATTCTGTATCTTTATTTGATTAATAAGGAATTATTCATTTGTTCACCTGACTTGTTTTCTAACATTAGAGTATAATTTTGATTTTTCATGTGATCATTTTGCTATTGAAATGCAGATACTGCTTTTCATTCAGTTAATTTTTGTATGTCATGTTAGACTTTGGTCTTAAAGGGGTATTATTTTTCAACATAGAGGCTTACAGCAGACTCATTTCAAAATTACTCTCCAATTACCAGTATCATTACTAAACATTGTATTACTTTAAGGGGGAGGTAATTTCATCTCCATATACAAAAAAGAAACAAGAGATACAGTATTGCTTGTGCTTTTAAGCCACGCATGACTTTTGCCAAAATTCAATTTGTTCAAAGTGCATTTTGGTCACAACAACCCCGGGCAGCGCTACAGGCTTGG
>VXBJ01007490.1:737217-796360 GCA_013400055.1 Nycticryphes semicollaris | reverse complement strand
TGCGTGGGGTTGTGGGTGTGGGGTTTAGTTGGTGGGTGGCTTTTTTGTTTGTTTGTTTTTGTGTGGGGTTTTTTTTGTTGTGGGGTTTTTTTGGTTTTTTTTTTTTGTTTTTTCATGTGGTTGGACTCGATGATCTCAAAGGTCCCTTCCAACCACTAAGATTCTGTGATCTGCGATCTGTGATCTATTAAAAGCTACAATGCAACGATTAGGAATAGTGTCTTTGACATTACCTCTAACCAAGCCAGCATGGAGCACATGATGAAGTCCCATTCATTATCGGCCAAAGGAGCTGTGGAATACTTCAGCAGCAAGGGAAGGTAACGGATCACCTCTATGTTGAAACCAAGCAACTGAGCACTCGTTTCTTTCAGATTGCTGCAATAAAAATACAACTAAAGCTTACATATATTCATGTTGTAGACACAAATATTTATATTCTTGCCTCCGCCTCTGCTGCTCCTCTTAGGACAAAGTAGTCTTGCACCAGGCTCTGCTTCATGTGCTTTTCATACTCTGTCTTTCAGAGTTAAAATACTACATAAGCTGCCAAGTCTAAATAAATCAGTCAACAGGTACAAAATAAAAGTATCAGAACTACTTGGTCGTTTGCATGTTATACAGATTCCTAAAACTGTACAATTTACATATTAATTTGAGTAATATACTTACGTAAACTATGAAATCTAGCAATTTTAAATAATTGCAAGAAAAATAATCAGTTATTTTTGAAATTAGTAACTTAAAATATAAGCCCTCAAGTGTCCAAATAGTGTACATTATTTCAAGGCTTTGTTGCCTGGATTTTTCTCACTATACTAAAGACAAACGAACGTCAAGTATATTTTCACTCCTTGCTGGAAGCTTTCCAAGTAACATTTTCAGGTCCAGAATTTAAAAAAAAAAAAAAAAGAAAGAAAAAGACACCCCTACGTTTAATATCCAACTGAACTATTCTTTCTGCTACCTAAATAAGCAATCAGAATTTGGAACTGACTATCCAGCAACACCTACAAAAGTTGGTCAGTTCCAGATGCTCCTGAAAACAGCTGACATGTAGTTATATTATGAAAGCTCCTTGTTTTCCAGCCTTATACTACCCAAGTAACTTTCTTCATTATGAGTTATTAGATACTTAAAGAGTGATATATTAAACTGAGGGATGCAGTTACACAGTCTTAAAAATGTAGTATTAGAGCAATGGATAGTGGTTGTAACTTACAAATTGATTTTGAGTTAATAACCACTCTGTATTTTTAAACTCTTGTTTTAGAAATTAAAAAAGCCAAATTATCTCAAAGTTGCACTCACCAGCTAAAGAGAAAGCTGTCCTCATTATCATTTTTCCAAGACATAATGATTTTTAGTATTCCAGGTAGTAGGTGATCACAATCACTGCTGTTATCATCCAAGCAGGAATTCAAAATGGAAAGACACCCAAATGCTCCTATTAAAAAAAAAAAGTCATACTCAATAGGTCTTAATTATCAAAACAAACCAAGCATTATAAAGTGTGCCAATTGATTGGATTATTTTATTTGAACTTAGCATCAATATCATAAGATAGCTTGGATAATACCTAAGGTTTTTTCTGTGAACACTTAAACCAGAGATGCCGTTGTTAAATCAGAAATACTATATCTAACCCAAACTTCAAAAAAAACAAAAACAAAAAACAACCCTCACACCAACCAAAACCTCCAATAAGATTAATTATTGGTTTATACAATAAACAAAAAGGGAAAATACCTGCTAAGATTTAAATCTATTTGTGCCACTAAAAATGCAGTATGCTAAGCAATAATTCAGAGAGATAATTAAGTAAATGTAAATGCAAGTTGTGAATTCCAATATTGTTGAAAGAATTAATTTTTACTTTCACAGTAAAGTACTACTGTTGCATTAGTACTATTTCCCATTTTTAAGGAAAACTCCAGGTACCTAAATTTCTTGGAGAACAAGAACAGTTTTTCCAAGCACGATGAAAAATAATGGAATAAATTACTATTTATGCATAGCAAAACCAACCAAACAAAAAAAACCCACTTCACTTCAGTAGCACTGCAACGTTTTACAAGAATTTTACCAGCATTTTCCTGCTCTGAAAAAAAAAATTAAACTTGAATGGTAAGCCTACAGCCTAAGTCACACTTAATGGAAAAAAATTGTGTATATATATTTTCTGCTCAGGAGTCCCTAAGAAAATGAGAAGCAGCAGAGTAGAAAACGCAGACCAGTGTTACAAACAAGAACTTCACAGCAGGAGAGAATGTCCTTTTTCCCATGTTCTGTTTAAAGTTTCACAGACACATTCAGCTGGTTCACCGATTCACTCAGAAAGCCAGGGAGGCTTAAATAAGTCCAAAAACTGTCAGGGAAACCAGCACAGGAGAAAGCTTCAAGGTTCCTCTCAATTGCTGCACCACACTAACACTGAAATTTTTCACGCTTTAAGGACATCTATTTGAAGAACTCATCTGAAAACCTGGACACTGCCAAGTGTCCACAGAAGACCACAGCTTAAAATCATGAAAGATAGTTTTTTCAATTTAAATAAGCACAGTCCTGTTAAAAAAAATAAAAAAAAATCAACTTTCAAGTTTTTATATAGACTGATTAACAAGACCATGTGCAAGAAATCATGAATGCAGCACTTAGAGGGAAAGAGGAAGTTCTTTTTTTTAAATAACATCTAATTCAAACACATAGAAGAACTGTGTGTATTTCCAAAGAGTTTTCTTGAAAACGAACAAAAGTTTGTGAAAACAAAAAGGTCTTCTAAAGGATATCCAAAGCAATATTGTAACACATCTCAATCGCCTCTAAGCAATTTTTCAAGAGCTGCTGAAAGCGTAGGTACAGTCGTTGTGACTCAGCACAATACATTCTATGCAGTGGAAGAACTACTGAAAAATTATACATAACCCATGAAAGAGTTCTTGCTAAAGCATCTAAAGACAATCATGACGCTATATTAATGCTTTGTGTGATGTCTCAAGCCTAAATGATTAGTTGAAAACTTTGGTTTTTTCAGATGTGTTTAAATCAGATAGACCAAACAATATCAGCCTAAATCTTTCGTTCTAAGTTTGGTCCAGGCAGTATAGCTCATGCTTCCTTAATAAGGCAAAGTACTACTACACCAAACAGTCTAGAAGAAATACGAAAACTGAGAAGACATTTCTTTCTAGAAGAAATTATATTATTACAGTTAAAACATTTTATCTAAAAGCAAACATTATTGCAGAATGACATTCTTAAATTCTACTGAAGTGGCCTGAGATAAGAACATACTCACCATCAGTACTGGAAAGCTCTGTCTGTGTGCACGTCATAAGTTTGGCCACACAGTGGAAGACAAGCTCATTCTTTTCTTCCTCAATTAAAAAAGGTGATAGACACTGAAGAGTATGCAATTTGCCCTCTGTTAATGACACAAACCTATTCGTACAAGCAAAAGATCAAGAATGAAACAAATCCAAAAATTTTAATTAGTAAACAAAATGTTGACTGTTTCATAATGATCTAATATCCTATGATGTAACTAAACCCACACACTAAACCCAGTTTCACTTTTACATACCACATACATATACTACACCAAATTTTCAGTATTCAAATGTCATTCATTAGAATCAGTATTATTTAACTTTATCAGCATTTGCAACATAAACTAAAATATTATAGGCAGCAGTATTAAGATACCCTTCTGTTGTCTTGAAAAGTTGTTTCATCTCACAGGATACCGTGTTTTCCACACCAATCACTTTTGCCATGGTTAAGGACCAGAGTCTTCCATGTTCCTCTGATCTTCAAAGAAGAAAAAAAGACCCCTGTTAATATACTCCAATGCACAGATCACAGCAAAAGCATTTGGATGAGGTTTAAATCAATACATAAAAGGAAATACGGTGGCGCTTAATACTCTATACAGTGCAAAATATGAAAAAAGAGTTAAGGGTTGTTTTATTTGTTCTTACATACCTATCAAATATTGTTTGCTGAAGGCTAGTTGTATTACTAAGTGTACTGAACTTCTCATACGTAATGTGCATTTCTTCTAACATATGAAGATATTCCAGAAGCAGATAAGGAGGATTCTCCAATTCTTCGATCCATTGTAATGAGTACAACAGCTCTGCAACTAATTAAACAAAGGTTGTTGTTTACAAACAACTGCTGAATATATTCAGTGCATAAGCAAGAAGTTTCAGGTCGAGGTTTTCTGGGTTTTTAAGTATGCTTTTAATGCATTAAAAAGACAACTTTTACACACAATCTCAAGAGCTTCAAAGCACGAACTGAATACTTGCCTTAACATCACAAAACACAAGGGAAAAAAAGCTGCAATTACTCTAGATGTTCAGGAAATTCTAAAGCAAATCAAGCATGACAGAACCTCTAACTCCTCTCTATTTTCTGTTAGGTTTGGGGGGTGTGTGTGTTATTAATATTTATATTTCTTGCATACAAAGTAATCGAGACCTAAATCCAGAGAAAAAACAAAAAACAAAAAAAGATGATGCTAATTGTTAGCATGTCTTTCATTAGCTTAAGACGACCCACACTGAACAATTACACTTCTCACCAGGGTGAGATTTTTGGAGATGGAAATGTTAATTTGACAATGCTGGCTCCAATTTGAGCATTCAATAAATAAAAAGAAACAAGATTCTACCTGGTCCAATTAAGAAAAATTGCTGCTTTTAAATATTTTTACATTATGGCTAAACACTCAGGGCGCTTCTTTGATGGCATGGATGGATACAGTTCCTACTGCCCACTCATGCCAAGGCACCATGTGTTACGGCAATGAAGAATTCTGAAGTTAATCATGAAGGCAGAGTTCTCCAAATTCAAAGTTCTGTTGAGATAGCATGTATATAATCACAAAAGGTCCTGGAAACTATAGTTGTGGAAATTTATACTTTTAAAGGAGAAATGAAAACAACGAAAGGTAAAAGGACAATTTCTCGTACATATAAGCCAAACTTTAACTATTCATATCTAATTATCAATTCAGGTTAATTTACAACTACTACAAAATCAAATTCCTTTAAGTTTTATCATTGTAACTTACTTATATTGTCAATTTTCTTTCTTTCAGCATCATCATTTCCACAGACTAGACCATTTTCCAATACAAGTAGCACCATTTTACTTAACAAAGCTGATGTACACAGATGGCCGGGAAGTTTAGTTGTGCCACACAGCTTGACACAGGATCCCAAAGGTTCACAATTCATACTAAGCCTTCCTTCCAAAAGAGGTTTGTGCATCCACTGTAATATGTGCATAAAAGAGTATGAACAAATAATTGACATTTTAATGATGCATGATAGAGCTATCATCTCTTTAATCTTGAAAATTACAAATTATTTAAAAATACTACATTTATGAAAGGTACAAATTAGAACCAAAAGCACAATGCTGAGGATGACCTACTCCAGCACATTAAAAAACCTAAATCCACAGCAGTAACTTGAAAATGCATTCCTGCCTCAGAAATAAATATGTATCTTTAGAACTCCATATATATTACAAGATACCAGAGTTACCAAGGATTAGTGGTTGCACAGGAAATTTATGTCCTTCTCCACTCTATGTATGTCTAAATTTTGTTGACAGAGCATTCGTGTTCCTCTGAATTGTAAAGCAAATTGATGACATTCTGTGTAGAAAAGGGTAATTTAATAGATGTTGATTTTCTCCACTAGTATTGCATGGGGCCATAAACACAGATTTTTGTCCTCTATCATGGAAAGAAGCTGAAGGGAACACATATTCATAATTGCAGTAGCCTGTCAAAATGAAGAATGCTTATCACTCTAAAGGGCAGAGACTTGAGCTAAGATTGACTACCCACGCACTTCCGTACCTCAGTGGACAGAGACTCCTGCAATTTCCCCCACTCGGCTTTGCTTGGTGTGACATGCTCAATATAAGCTCCCACAAGATATCCAGACTGTCCATCAGCTTCCATAAGCTTAGACAACAAATCACTAACTGCAGAGATCAAAACCTGAAGGCTGAGAAAAGGAGAAAACACTGCCAACAAGTTTGGCATCATCCCGTAAAAGGAAGCTGCTTTATTTTACATGGATACGATGCTACATACATTCTAGCAGTGCAATACACATGTACCAAAGGCTTTCAAATTATCTGAAAAATCTCTCAGTAACACAGATACCCATTAACTAAAGAATAGTGTATCACTGATCTCAGTTTGCTTTGCAGAACAACATATGACGAAACGGACAGGTACATTCCAATTACCTTTTAACATCCAAAGAGGAAGACTGAATTTGATTCTTGACCCACAGTGCAGACTTAAGCAAAAAGGCACTCTGCTTCTGCATACTCCGAAGTTGATGCACGAGTGAATGTACACCAGACATCCAAGTGTGTTTTAATTTGCATACAAGTATATCTATCATAAGGAGAAAAAAAACAAACAAGCAAACAGACAAGCAAACCCGTCACCAACAGGTAAACTCAAATAACAACCTACAGCATACAGCCACAATCACATGGCCTATGGCAGGAAAAGAATTCTCTTCTCTATGTGGTTACATGCAAAAACTACCAAGGGCAAACATACAGGTTTTCCTTCTTGTAGTGCAATTTTAAATGAACTCTGAGACACAGCTGATGTTGTCTTTGAGAGTAACAGTGATGTTCCTGTTGTCTAGTACAGGATGTTCATACAGTCTTCAAAATTATACGTCTTTATAAAATACTGAAATACTGAACATCACAACATCAATATTCATTTGCAAAGTAGCAGTTTTTCAAGTTAGTGTTGTCCTACTTCACTTCTACGACAACACCGCAACATTTCCTCCTTTGTATTTTTGTCAGTGAATTAATATACTCATTTATCACTCTCAAATTCTACAAAGAATATCAATTAGGATCTCAGTCTGAAAATGAATGCTGGTGGAGACAGAAATGGGTAACAGCTTGTCAGAGCAACTTGACCAATACAAATGACTTCAGAATAAGTGTATATATCTTTTATGAAGTGATTACACACGTTTTCATAGGAACCTCACGCTGTAGAATGAACAACAAAATAAAAACCCAACATGTTCATCCTTTGTACTTTACAGACCTTAAATAATTCATGTAACATTCCACCAGGTTGTGGAATATCACAGCCTCAAAAGATAGGGGAAGCACAAGGATACTAACATCACAAAAAGTTTAAAATCCTTGTGAAGATGTATAGGATTTCATGTTCAGTAGTAACTACTGGCACTGTAAATTAAAGCACAAATTTTCATGTCACAGCTACAAGTGCTCAATGTCTGTGCAACTCAATATTCTATTATATGTTGAACCTGTTTCATTCTTCAAAAAGAAGAATTTAGATATAATCACCACCTACAGAAAAAGTTTGAAGTTCTTTTTCCAAATCACCTGTTAAATGCGTAGCATCCTGCTTCTGAGCACATAACTGGAAGATGGTAAGAAGCAAGTCTTCTGAAGATGGCATCAGTAAACACCCTTTAACTGAGCTGAAAAAGCTTGAGGCTACATCGCAGATGAAAGATACTGATGGTTCAGAATTTCCAGCTTCAGAAAGATCCTTAGCTTTAGACAGAGCTGCTTGAAGTTTATCAATAATCCTTTCAACAAAAGTTTCACCAATCAAAGATTCTATTGGGGAAAGGAAAAAGACAGCACGCTTTGATTACTCAATAAAAACAATCATTCACAGGCATCACACTAATATGTACAGATCTGGTTTCTATTTACTAATTTTGAATGCAAAATACAGTGTGAAGCAGTTGCAGTCTAATGTATACCTAAACCTTCTTATTCCAGTCATCTAAGATCACCTACCCAACGTTTCACATGGCCAAGTATGCTTCTTCTGAAGCAGCTTAGGCAGAAGGTATCTTAAAGCAGAGCAAGCGCAGAGTGAACCCTTCCCCTTTTGGTAATCAACTGAAAGCCAGAGATTACACCTGGACCATTGCATATAATAAACCCAATCAGACCAATCTTCCAAGAATATGCTGAGTATCTTTCCCACTGGAAGCACCTGAAAGCACCATTAATGTGCTCAGTATTCAGATAAACTTCAGTATGTTACCTCAGGGATCAAAGCCAAGGCTGAGTTTAATAAAAGACAAATGACAAGTTCACACTGAAAACATCAAGAAAATTGAAGCCTCTATCACAGACACCATAAAATGCAAGGAAGAAATTAAACAGGATGTTATTAATAAAAAATTGATTACACATACAGCATAATCACACACAGAGTTTCAAAAATACAAAAAAAAAAAACCCCATGAACCAACCAACCAATAACAAAACAGAAGAAAGCCTAGATGTTACAAAGTAAGTATGCTGGAAGATCTCGGATTTGTTTCAACCTTCTGCAAAGTATAAGAGTTCTACTTACACTTCACAAACTCCAAGGAATTAAATATGCTTACCATTTTTAACGTGCTGTGACAAGACTAAGCTCAGGAGGGTCCACCTTTCAGAAGAGTATAAATCTGATGAAGCTGCTACAGGTTTTAAACCCAGGTGACACAGATCATCTGCCAGCATTACAAGTCTTTCTCCAAGCATATCTCCTTTCAGCCAGTCAGACACTAAGTAAAGTTTTGTTGTGCTTGAACACGCCTGAATCACAAGAAAAAAAGTTAATACCCACAAAAGTTTATTAGAATTATTATTACTAACTGAGCATAAGATTAATGTCAAACCTGCACACACAAGAGTGGGAGTAATATAATCCATCATAAACAGTAAATCTCCAGGTGTTTATGTCTATAACAATCCCCCCAACTTTTTTTATGGTCAGAGACAGCAACTTCTGGGTATGTCAGACCTATAGTTTAGAGTGAAACGAGTCACCTTCTGAAAGCTCCTATTTTTCCTGTTTTTCCAAATATAGAGCACAGGGAATACCTACATTGAAGTTAGAAAGATAACTTTTGGGCGACCAGGTTGGCCAAAATAAAATAACATTAAATCTATTTAGAACACCTGAGTTTCTCTATAAAGAAATGGAAGGTCACAAATCAGGCAAACATTACTCCGGTGATAAGTCATTGTAAGTTACAAAATCATAAAAACTGGGACTCCTAAAATACATGGTGTCTCTGAGGAAAGATATTGCGGTCAACGCACTGGATTCTAAATCAACTGCTATGAGTTCTTTCAGTACCCTTCATATTTCATCCTAGGCTATCACTTAAATATCAGTGTCTCAATGTCCCACATGAAAAATAATGGTTATACTGTCTCTCCCTTGTAAGCACAATCTAAGAGTGATGATACAAATAATCATTCAAATTATCGGTCTGATACCCAGCTTCACACTCTCTACCTTAGAAGGGATTACCTGAAGCAAATCAGGAATCTCCCTGAGTCAAAGAGAATACTGACCAAAAACAGAGGGGAAAATGATACATTTGTTTTGGTATCATCATTTCATTTCTAACACTGTCCCCACATTTAAATTCAGTTCAAATAATACTCAAACTATACTGTAAAACTTTCAAACTACGGAAATTATCACTACTTAAATAATAATAAAAAGAACAATAAAATAAAATAGTCAAACACGTGTAACTCTCAAAGCTAACACCATGGAAATATTCAAGACGACAAAAAAATCTTGAGGGGTACCTTTTGAATTATCTGGAGGAAAATAACCCATTTCAGATCCATCTGAAAAGAAAAACAAATTCCACACTACTTAACAAATTCTTTGCTGAATAGGAAGCACTTAATACCATTTTCACAGTTTGCTTTGCAACTTTACTGTCTGCAGGGAATAACCAGAAGTTGCTGAGCTTCAGTAACAAAGTAATTTTTGGCTTCAATGTCTTTCTCTACTGTACAGATCAATAAGGAACTGTATTTATAAGAAAGGTCATCAATGATTAGTATAAAAGACACTATATAAAAAAAAACAAGAACAGAGAAATTCTGATGTTCATGTTACTTTTTTTTTTAATCATTTATACCATATAGAAAGCACTATAACCTTTTACTGTAACACTGTCATCTTCCTTAATGATGAACTTATCCAACTTCATGTAAAGTATCTTCCATTCCACAGCCCCAAAATAAAATTAACCAACCACACAAAGAGTAGTCACTTTGATAAAAATTAATAACAAAATATACAAGAATCATACCTTTGTTAAGTCATCAAGAATTATTTTCCTTGCCTCATTACTGTTGCAACAATTAAGCACGCTGTACAAGATATCAACCAGAAAATGGGTGTCTTTCCTCCAGTCTTCTTTCAGCCAAGTTATTAAATTCATATACAGAAATTGTATAGATGGACTTTCATGAGGAACTTTAATTTCTTTCTGGGATTCAGCTTGAGCAGAGCTTGCATCATTTCCCTGCTCTAAAAGTACCTGAAAAACTCTGTTTGAAGAAAAAGAGTTGAGCAGGGCAGAGAGAAATTTCAAGTGCTTTTCTGACTTCTGCTCATTGACGTACACAATACTCAGTTCAGCAAGTTTGCAGACTAAATTTTCTAAAGGTTCTTTCCTCAGAAGCGAACTATGCTGCAAGTCTGTCTGTATTTCAGAGTCGCTATTTCTCACGTCTGTGAGCTTTCCATTCTCTGTGTTTCTTTCAGATTCATCCTCATCTGTAAATCTGATTTTGAGAGATTTTCTGTTCGGTTTTGTAGTACTCTTTGGATTCTGAAGAATTTCGAGCATACCAGATATGGCAAATAACAACTTCTCATCAGCATCCAACGTATCAACATGATGTACACACTTTTTTAAAAGATGGTCCCAAAAATTTGACAATAGTTTCTGGAAAACTTCATCTGTGCTATCATCATTGGAGAGTTCTGCTTTAGCTTCCCAGGAGCTCAATGTTTCTGCTATTTGATAAAATAATGGTCCATTTTGTAACCTGGGTTCCTTAAGTACAGCATCAGTAAGAGGAATTAGCTAGAAAAGACAAAAAAAAAGTATTAAAGAACAGCTATCTAACCAGATGATTGCTTTATTCTTTATAATACCAGTAAATTCTACAATATTGAAAATAACATTCCAGAAGCAATTCCAAAAACATCAGAATTGCTCATGCTTGAACACTTCATAAAAAGAAACAGGGTGGGATGCTTTTTCTTTTTTCTTTTTTTTTTTTTTAAATATAATTTAAACTGCACGGTAAAAGGGAAGATTTTATAGGAAGGAAAAAATTGCCTAAATTTGGAAATACTTTTTTTTCCATAAAATCTAATGAAACTTTCAACAGAGACGTAAATACTCATAGAAATTTTCGTTCTTCTTTAACTTTGAATTATTAAATGTACACACATTAATATTAAAGCATTTCGAATAAATACCTGGTCATATATAAGCATTTGATGAATTTGTCTTTGGTCGTCGTCTTCGTCTAGCTTCTGCAGTATGGCAAAACGCAGACATTCCATAAAGGCAATTATAATCGCTGAACTTTCCGAAGGGCTGGCTATTGCTCGCTCACTTGACAACCTATTGAACGGCAGCATTAGAGGGGAGGGCAAGCTCAGGCATCTATGCTTCTGAGAAACCCAGGACGTATGTCATGAATGTAACTTTGGTTATGTTGCTCTGATGCAAATGCTCCCAATATGACAATACAGAATCATAGCATCATCGATGGGCATTGGATCAAGACATATTCAACAGGACACACTTAAAGAGTCAAAACTTTTATCAACAGAACTTACATTAAAGTAACTTTTTAATCTAATTTTAGCATTCATTAAAAAATACCTGTGGAAATGAAAAGGAAACATATCCTGTCAAGTATACTGTCTACTGTTTCAGTAGTCGTTTTTGACGTATTTTAAGAGCAAAAACAGATAAGTTTCCAGCTTTTGAAAAAAATCAGTATCACAAGAATGAAAGTTCCTTCATATAGGAATTTTCACAACTCCAATAACCTCTGCAGTAATTGCCCACTGGTGAGAAGAGCCTGGTATCTTCAAAGTCAACCTTCATTTTAAATTAATTTCCCATTTTAAAACTTATTATGGAATAAACACAAAGCTTTGACAAGGAAAGACAAGAATGCTTTAAGTAAAGACAGACAATAAAATCAAAAAGATGGCTAAAGGGTTTAAGAAAAGTGTCTTTTAGAGGGTAAAAAGGACCGAGTCTAATATTGGATATTTAAAAGTATTGTAAAAATTGTAAAAATACAATTTTCAAATATAGCGAAAACAGTTTTTTTCCTCAAATAAGCATATTTAAATATCCTCAAGCTAAATTATATGTTACTTATCTTTGAATGCTTAAAGAAGATCCTCCTATTTCCAAATGTAAAAGAGACTGATTTCAAATAAATAAATGGGTGGTTCATACCCTTGAATTATAGAGCTGAAGAAAGTTCTGAAATATTCCAGCTTGGGTTCTGCAATGCCAGGAGGCACCTTGCTAATGAACGGCAAGAGATTTGGGTATATAATGGTAGCTAGTCCTCGTCCACCTTCTCGAAGCACTGTCCATAGCTTTGGTAAAACTCCCTTTTTGGCGTTCACATGACTCCAACAGTCCTACAGAAAGAAACACACTTAGTGTAAATTAAATGAGAATATTTTGCCTTGGAAGAACTCCCAAGCCAGGCATTTAGTCTACCTCCCTATGTTGTAGCTGAAAAAGGATATTGTAAAAAAAGGTTGTTGTAAAACTTAGATTCGCTTGCTAGTATTTTTAAAAAATAAATTAAAATGTAAAAATTTGCTCCCTATTTCAGCTTGTGAATTTAAGAAGCTGACACAATAAAATTATTTCTGTATTGTATAAAATCAATGGACCTTCCTTGTGAGCAAACTGTAATTAATGGCTTCTTACTTAATAATGCTTTAAGTATGCTTCATAAAAGTCATCATTGTAACTATTCCTATATTTAATTCTGAGTTCTAGTTATCAAGAATAAGCAATGATTTCAATAGCCTAACTTCAGAACCATCACAAACTTCAAAACTCCTCCCCAAAATCTTCTGATTGTTACAAAATACCTTGGCACTTTCCCCAAAACCTCACTTTTTTTGTCAATTGATTTATCATAGTTCCAGATACCTATTCTTTTGGCAAGCTGAAAAAACATATTAAATCCCCCCCCTCTCCCAAATTTTTGGAGTTTATAGCAGCAATTACAAAACATTTTAAACCAAGCATTAAATTGGAAGGGGAAGCAAACCAGCCAAAAATCCACTGCGAGTCATTTTTATAACCATGTTTAACCAAGAAAAAGGTTTTAAGTATTATTTATTATCAACTATTTTTAATCAAAGGGAATTGGGTTAACATCAATTTAGTTACACTTAGTCCACTTAGCAGATTTTCAGGCACGTTGGACACAAAACATTTGAAAGTTACACTAGAACCCTAAGGAGAAAGAAGGAGCACATAGCATTGATAAATTCATTATACTAATCACAAAGAAAACATGGTCAAGCTGTTTTTCCTAGTTCTACACAGATTTAATGGCACCTAGTATAAAGTTAAATTTGAATAAAATATCTGCTCCTTAGGTTTCCCACATTACCTCAACAGTGGCAATAACATAAAGGACAGCTTCCCAAAGAGCAGGACACACCACGGCATCACTATCATCAATGGCAAGAAGAACAGCAGGACAAACTCTTGGTGCTTCATTTTTCACTAGCTCAGGTAAGTACTGGCATAAAGCAGAAACCAGCTCAAAGAAAGCTGAGCGAACCTGACACAGGCCACAGAAAAACAAAATTTTAGGCAAATGACAATACACCTTGTCTCTACATGCAATTTCTAACACTCCTTTCGAAGTCACTGCAACTTACAAAATGGTCCCCATACTTTATCACACCAGCAAAGGCTTAAATGCTATGAAAAATAAAGAAAATTAAAGAAATTCTTTAATAAGGCTTTTAAATAATTTTAATCATTTCAGTGATAAAACACTTATCAAAACTTTTAATATACTCCTCCAAAATCATGTTTTCCCAAAAGCACCTTAATATCTTTTAACAACATATTCCCAGAATCAATTCATCACTATGCACTACTGGTCATACCAAAGACCAAATAAAATGGTTCAAAAAAACCAAAAATACAAAAGCACTAAGAACAAATGGGGTAAACTGTCACAGTTTGTATCTTTCACCTTAATCCGAAATGACAATAGATTGACAAATATTGATTGTGATTCAGAAATAAGAAATTAGCTTACTGAGCAAATTTTAGAGTAATATTGTCTATTTAAGGCCTAGAAATTTGAAGGCTGTTTCAAATATAATTCAGTGAAGTACAAAGTTCATTTTTGTAGACTACAAGCAATTAATACTTGCTCAGGTTCAGTGTAGCCTTTAATTAAAAACAACCAGAATAAAAAAGACATAAAGAAGTCACCTGTGGTACACTGTGTTTGCTGTATTTCCAAAATTTGTTTTGGGACAGAAGTGACATTAACTTTTCCTCCAACAAATCCATCTCTTTCTTTGGCAACATGCTGAGCAACTTTTTTAAAGCTAAAAAGGAACAGGTCAGAATCCGGAAAAATTTGGCTTCCCTTTCTTCCTCTGGTACAGTTCTCAGAAAAGAAAACAAAAATGAACCATAAATAAGTCAGTAGGCTTCTCAAACTCGTCTAAACTGTCTTCAGTTTTTCTGTGTTCTTCTTTTCATTTCAGATGCTAGCAATGTACTTTCCACAGGTTCTAATGCTACCAAATTATATTATAAAGTGTTAGAGTTTGAAATTATCTCATCTTCCAGCTATTCAAAAATGCTACTCCTAAAAGAACTGAAACAAGAATTAGACTACTGATAACACTTTCAAAAGCATTTATACTTTAGCCTCTAACAATGTTACTGTGGTGTGGACTCAAAAAATTATTCTGTCACTTGAAATAAAACTAAATCCACTACCTTCAGGGACAGAGAATGCACTACAGACCAAGACTTAAACATTAAAGCAGGCTAACATACTGGGGGTCACTGAGCGTATCTGGTGTTTCTTTCAGAAGGTGATCTTGAAGCACCTAGGGGAAAAAAAAACATATATACACATGAGAATCAAATATTTATAAATTAATAACATAGCCTGTACAATATTCAGAAACAGTTTTGTAATAAAACTTCACAATCTACGAGCCAAGTCTTTTAGTAGTGAACAAGAACATAATTTAATTGACTCCTGCTGAACACAGCAGCTGTGGTACTGTTTGAATCAAGACTTCAAAATACTCTGTAAGTTGCAGGCCTATGACAACAGGCTTCTGGTAAAGAGAAGCCAAACTGAGACAAAACAAAATGGTTACGTTTGCAAATGACGGGCCAACAATGCAAACTTTCACCATTTTAAATTCAGCCAATTCAGTTTCATAAATGACTGGCAGAAGAGCATTAACCTTGGTCAGAACTGAACTTGTAGAGGCTCTCTGAAACACTGCTCAGCATTATTTAATCCTCTACCACTGCAGCTGAACTACTCCAGCATCATTATTCCATCTGTCAGCAACATTACATGATTCCTGAGCACCATTACATGGAAATGCATACAAGAAAATTCACTCCGTATTCATTCCTTTTGTTTCCAGTCATTCTAATTGCAAGTAAAAAAAAAAAAAAAAACCAGAAGATGTATCACTTTCTCAGCCTTCTCTTCACATTAGCAGGAGCAAAGTTGCGGGTGAGAAAGTAATTTAACCATGAAGAATAGATGGGGGCGGGATAAGTTTTAAACTCGTAATAAAAGTTGACATATACTCAACAGAAAGCATTAAAGAAATAACATAAATGTAAACTCACATTAAGAATTTCATCTTTACAGAATGCTAAGGCTTCAGGTTGTTTGCTTGAAGGAAAAGCTTTTTCAAAAGCTAGTTTTGCAGCAGAAGCAGCAGGGGAGTAAGTGTCACATTGAGCAACCAGCCAGTATCCCATGATACTTTTTAAGTAAGGAGCCAAGTGTTTCTTTACTTTAAGAATCAGTTGCTCAAAAGACTGCTGAGTTGCTTCTCGAACACGGCGATCGTGATCCTGTTAAAGAAAAAAGAAGGAAAATAAAATAAAAAAAAAAAGATAAAGAAAGGTTTATTAGTTTAAGAAATGTACCTTTGATGCTGGGTACTTCAAAGCAGAAATGATGACACAAGAAAAGACGTTCCCCAGTTCAGCCATTTTCACACTGAACTGGGCTATATAGATTTGAAAATACACAACAACAATGACAAAGAAGTCTTTGTATCCCTAAGTAAGTAGAGTCCTAAATTAGCAGCATCATATTCCCAATGCATTGTACATACAGAATTGTAACCTCTTCCTGATATCCATAACTATAGTTTCTATTTCCATTTTATACAATCATTTAAAAGAAAGACAAGAGAAACAGGAAGACTTGAAGACACTTTTTGGATTAAAATGACCATAAACCTACACAAACTGTGCATCATTATCCATTATTTCTGTACAAATTTATAACATCATTACTTTCTACGCTTCTGGCTCCTGAAAGAAATACTAGGAATTGCTGTAACGGATCAGAATAGTGAATCACTTTGTCCAATATCACATTTCCAAACATAGCCAGTCCAGATAGTTTGTAGATGTATCAAATGTATCAAAAAAATATGCATTATCTCACTACACATGGTCTTTCCATGTTTGGGTTTGTTGGGATTTTTTATTGGGTTTTTGTGTTTGGTTTTGTTGCTTGGTTTTTTACTTTTAATATTAAGTCTGGTGAGATATTAGGCCAAAGAGATTTGTAATTATGTTAACTGAACAGTACACCTTCTTTAGCTGTTCTAGAATCTACATAAAAGAACTTTCCGTGAGAAGAAATATCTTCTTATCTTTTTAGCGTAAAGAGCTAACAAACAGCTATTTCGATCCAGCAAGTACAGCTCTGGCATCAACAGGTCAAGATTCCACCCACTGCCAATTCTGAAACTTCTCTACAATAAAGAGCACTACTTTCCTTCACTTCCTATTTTTCCTGGAGCAAGTCAGTAATTCCAACTGTTGTAGCTTAACCCCAGCCAACACCTAAGCACCACACACCAACTCTCTCGCTCTCCCCTCTTAGGACGGAGGAGAGAATCGGAAGAATAAAAGAGGAAACCTGTGGGCTGAGATAAAGACAACTGAATAGGTAAAACAAAAGCTGTGCAGACAAGCAAAGCACAACAAGGAACTCATTCCGTGCTTCCCATTGACAGGGGTTCAGCCATCTCCAGGAAAGCAGGGCTCCATCACGTGTAATGGTTACTTGGGAAGACAAAACACTAACTCTGAACATCCTCCCCTTCCTCCTTCTTCCCCCAGCCTTACATACTGAGCACGGCATCATACGGCATGGAATATCCCTTTGGTCAGTTGAGGTCAGCTGTCCTGGCTTGTGTCCTTCTGAATTGCTTTTGCACCCCCAGCCTCCTCGCTGCACGATGAGGGGAGCAGAAAAGGCCTTGGCTCTGTGTGAGCACTGCTCAGCAGTAACTAAAACATCCCTGTATTATTTACACTGTTCTCAACACAAACCCAAAACATAGCCCCATAGTAGCTACTATGAGGAAAATTAACTCTATCCCAGCCAAAACCAGCACACCAACAAAGTTAAAGATATTGATAAAGACTGCCATTGAGGTTTTTACAGAAACTATCCAAAGAAGTTTTTTGATTTAAAAACATTAATACTTACTAGTGATATTTTACAATAAATTCTTGGCCAGTAAGGAAGAACACCTTTAACAACTTCTGCTTCTCTTTCCTTGCACATTGTCCCAAACTCTTGCATAGCCTAAAATCAAGATAACAAAAGCATGATTTAAAAAGTCAGATAGATGTGTTCTGTGATTTACCAGCTCCTACCAGACGCTGCAACTTTCCTTTAAAAAATCAATTAATTTCTGGCAATTGAGCATCTACAGTTAATTTTATGGGAAAAGGCCCATTGCATTGCATGATGGACTTTTTCCTAAGTCCTTTAAGATACCTTCTGGCTTACAGTTCTAACAAATTTACCAATGAGAAACTAGTATCAGCTACTTTGACATAACCCTCTCCCACCCTTAAGAAAAATGTAACCTTTGTTTTTATTGGAAAACAATAGAGAGAACAAAGGATACACCTACTTTTAATTTTGTTGTGATATCCCTTTTAGAAAGTTTTCGCAACACCATTCGAAAATCAGCATCCACAAGGCTGTCTATTTCCTCTGCTCCTTGAACTGCAGGGACATATCCTAGATCACTCTGAGATGTTCCAAAGCCAATAAACCCAGGTACTGTTCCACGTTCTTTGGCAAGAAGCTCTGCAGCTCGCCCACTGCTAGAAGGCTGACAAAAATCAGGTACAGAAGTCAGTTATCTATTTCAGTCATTTTATTTTATTTTGCACACATCACACATTTGAAATAATGATCCTATTTATGTTGTATAATAAAACCCTTCTATTTAAAAACAAGTCTCACAAAAGAGGCCACCTATGCTTTAAACATATTAGTTTGACCTAGAAAATGATTATTCTCTTTAGAATCAGCATTCCCTTCTTTCATAATGGTTTTAATCCATGAATACTCACAGAGATCGCATTGTTTATATATACATACAAAGAAGCATAACAGAAAAGTCCTTCTTTAAGTGAACAACTTAAGAAATTATTTACCTTCCCTTACTACTGTGTTTACTAACTCTTCTTATGTTACTGCATATAGACCAACAGAGCTCCTAAGGAGTGTTCTTCATATCATTGGAAAAGTCAAAACACACACAAAACAAAGGATGCTACCAGCAACAAAGGGGGCCAAGAAAGATTTAGAAAAATGGAGCAAATGGGTACATATGAAACAGAGTACAACACCATCCTTTTAGTATTGCAGTGAGTGTTTTGAAAGTCAGCATCTCTTCTCTCATTTGCCCAGGTAAGGCAACACATTGCTTGTCATATCAGTAGCTCATGTTTACATCAACTACTCTTTTGAAAACAATGTCCCAAAACAGACTGATGATTTAATGTCCTCTGTCATACCTCATAGTCCAAATACCTTTTATTTCCTAATGATATTTGCAGTTTTGTGAGTTTGTTCTTGTCTTTCTAAAGTAATGACAGTTTACTGAAATTCATTGCACTTTTCTGATTTTCTTGATGTACATAAGCCACTCTTTACCTGACTACTACACCCACAGAGTAAGTAATTTTTTCTGCATGTGAATCCTCAACTGTACAGACCCACTGCTTTGTGTTCCACAGTCGTGTCTACATACGGGAGAGGGAGAAGATTTGCAGGAGTTACACAACCTGGACACAAAACTTCACCCACAGTTCTCCCATCCTGCAATGGTGCCACATATGACGGATGCCACACATCACTTCAGGCACGGCAGCAAGACAGACACACCACGACAAGTGCACTCTCACACTCCTCACAGAAAAAAATACACTAAACGTGCCCACCGCTCCCTTGCTCAATTTACACCTGCGGTGATTTCGCTGTTACACACCCCTACCCCCGCTCCTCTCCGGAAAGCCGCGTTGGATCGCCACCACGCTTCCCTGAAGCGGGAGAAGGGGCCCGAAGTCGCCCCAGTCCCACCTACTCCCACCAGGCCCGAAGACAGGGTCGCCTCCCTACAGGGGACGCCCTTCAGCTACCGTCCCAAGACACCGAAAGGACAGGGCCTTAACCCACCCGCCCGCCGCTGCCGGAAGTCCCAACCCCGAGGCCCGGGCTCTGCCGTCCTCCTCGGCCAGGCCGCCTGCCGGCCCCGCTGAGACACTACCCGGGGCCTACGGGCGCGGCGGGGCTCTCTCACCCGCAGGTTGCCCTTGGTTCGCTGCTTGTTCTTGCCCCCCATGGCGACGGCGGCGGCGCTGGTCACTAGCCGGCAGCGAGGAGGAGCGCGGCGGCGTTTCCGGAGGGCGGGGCCAGGCGCGCGGTGCCCACGTCAACCCGCGGGGGCGCGCGGCCACGCCGGTAGCGAGGTACCGCTGCGGGGCGGGAAGGGAAGGGAGACGGAGGCGAAGCACGCGTGGCCCCGGCTTCCTCGGAACGTGGCCTTAATCGATCACCCGGTGCTGGCAGGAAAACAGCACACGGTTTAAATCCCGGCCAGCGCGTTGTTGTGTGCGGGACGGGATTCGTCTGGTCCCAGCAAAACCCCCAGTAACTGCTCAGTTGATAAATGGGAACGTGTTGGAACTTGTGGGCCGTAAGGCCTGGGAGAACGATAAGTAAGTCGAGGAGCCTTGAACGTGGGAGCAGTGAGCCATGGGAGAACGATAAAATAAGTCGAGGCGCCTTTGAACTCCTGAGTTACAGCGAAGGATGCAGCAATTAAAAACAGAATGTTCAGATAACGGGACAGACAGGCAAAAGGCTGTTGCTGAGCGCTGCAAGATACAGAGAGCACTCTGCACCTTCCAAGAGCCAACTGAAGTGGTTACGTGAAATGCATATAACCAATCATAATCGTTAATTAAACGCATGCACAGCTCATGTACAAAGCCTGTAACCAATCAAATAATAGATGGATGCGTGTACGGAAGTTTTTATCATATAAATGTAACCCACTTCAGGCAATAAATCGACATTCTGCTTGCATCAAGCTGCGTCCCGTCTCTCAATCGCGGCAGTTGTGACGTCTAATGTTGGCGCAGTCCCGTTGAAACGCCCTTAAACTTTGTACCCATCTTAAAACTGGAGAGTGTTCAAGCCTGGCTTGGGCCCTTTCTTAAGCGGCAGTATCCGTGTACGCTTGTAAAGCCGAATAACTTCAAGTAGAGGTAAATCAGCACTTGTCAAATGAAATCACTGCAAAGCCATCTGAAGTTTTGCAATTGTACTGTATCTATACAGAAGCATTTAATCAACGTCAGGAGCAACGGATGCCTGCTTTTTTTTGTTTGTTTGTTTTTGTTTTGTTTTAGGACGCGTACATGATTTAGATACAGACTCCATAAGCACAGAAACAAATTGGCATCTGTTGATACAACTTAAGGTTGAGACCAAACTAAAAACCACAAGGGGCGCGATGCACTCTCCACCACTGCACCGCAAACGTGTCAGCTCATCAGGGTAAGGATCATTTGTTTGCCTGGTTTGGAGTGTGCTGTCCAGGGAACACAGACCTTGCTCAGCTTCTGCTTTAACGTGAGCAAAAAATAAACACCCTAGCTCATCTTGTCTGCACGAAGAAGGCTTTTGTGAACAAGGTCCCTATTTTTTTTTTTTCCCCAAATAAAACATTAATCTCCTGGCTTAATATACTTTCAGGTAGAAAGTAGAAGAAAAGATTGCACAAAAAGATCTTCATGCAGTGTATGTAAACAGTAACAAATAATGTAAACAACAGTTCCTCTCCTGAGATATCCACACTTGATTTTTGTCTCTTCTTACTCGTATACTCATTCACTAGAAATCCATTCATTCATCTATAATTCTGTAACTGCCTGGTAGGTTATCAAATGTATTTTCTTTCTTTGTAATTAGATATGTACTCTAAATGCCCTCAAAACCAGAAAGCATGTAAAGCATTTGTCTAGTCATTTTCATTACTCATGATTTCACTGGATGGTTATTTTCATCAAAAACTGGATACATCATATAAACCGTGAATTATTAATTCCCACTCTGATCAACTGTGGCAGAATAGCTAAGGAATCTGTTTCAAGGATCAACTTACAAACGTAGGCACTTGGGCCTGGAGTGATCTTCAATTCCTTCAATGCCCTTCAACCCCAAAGTACATTTGAAAAATATCAGCACATCCTTTTTCTTCTAAAAAACGATATAGCTGCCCCAAATCCATATGATTCCCTCTGGCACCATGTGCATCGAAACATTTTTCTTCCAAAGTGGGGAATTTCCTTTGTTTCTGAATCTCAGCATGTCCTCTACCTTCCAAAGAAACATCTTCTCTGTGCCGAATGAGAATTCTTTTCCACGTTAACTTTCTTACTCTGAAAACAATTGGAGAAATATGAATCTATAAAATAAAAACTGTTTTAGAAAATACTATGAAATAGCTGTTATCACAGAAGTCAATTAACTCCATTTATATATATATGTGCACAGAGGTAACGGTTCCCTAGCTGGTCATAGAAATACTACTCACACATAAACACTCCCAAAAGCAGGAGCTGGTTTCTTTACATCTTCCCAGGATTCAAAAACCTCAGTGTTATCCCTCACAAAATAATTGGTGAAGATGTGGTTTCAAATTCAGTGCTCATTTCTGCCTTGTGTGTGCTAAGAATGCTAATATTGTCATACTCTTTCAGTGGTTATAATCAAACAGCAGTGATCATTTAGTCTGCACCATCCAGAAGTATAAATGATGAGAGCAGAATAAGACAGGAATGTAAAGTGATATAACAGCGTGCATATCTGACGCGACTGGGGTACTGCAGTCCATCACTATAGAACTGAAATACAGAGGAAGGTAAAACAGAAATAAATGCACACGGGACAGTACTAGTAGCTTTGACTGCTGTAACCAAGAGTACAGTGGAAATGCAGAGCTGCAAATACATTACGATAAACACAAATACTTTGCAGACTTTTATAGGTTGGAAGGTGGTTGGATTTCTGGCCATATAGACAACATGAAACATGCAATATTCAAACTACTAATGGCATTTAAGTACAAAGAAAAACTAACCTTGACCAGAACTCTTCACAACTACTTTGTAGACCTTCTACACAGACAACACCTGGTTTTCCTGGCATGCAAAACCCTGACAGAGAGAGTTCCTTGGCCCAGTCAATAATATTCTTTCTTTTTTGCTTGTTGTAAATGTGATGACTATAGATCCACAATCGAGTGAACATGGTGTCTTCTGACTGCGTGGCATTTGATGTTGTCACTGAGGAAGATGAAAGCTCTTTGTCAATGTAAGCAGCTGCGTGGTCTTTAACCCATTCCCTTGCACTCAACATGCAGGGCTCACCACTGCAGTTTTGCATCAAATATGCTTTTAGGTCAGAGTTCAGGTGAATCTGCTGAGAGCGGCTTAATAATGAAGACCTAAAGAATAATATAAATGCAGTTTTAATACGCTTACAATGTAGCAGGCTTTTCAAACAGTTTCACTTCAAGCTGTCAAAAAATCAGGATTTATTTAGATGGTATGCACTTGTTATTAACCCTTAAGTCATATTAGCTATGAAAATGTCTTAATTGGTGTGCTAACTCTTGGGCTCATATACCAATCTATAAATTAAAATCAATAAAAGGGTACTTGAAAAGTAAGTACAGTGACTGAACTAATCTCCTGTAATATGTAAGGCTACTTCTTTAAATAAAAATGTTCCAACAAAAAGAATAGCCCGGGAGTAACAGCATTTTGACTTAGGGAAGAATAAGACCATTGACTAACTTTCTAGTTCTTTAGTGTTAAGCCCTGTGAAAATAGATAACAGTCTCTCTTCTTGAGCACCAGACCTAAGAGTATCTGCATGTAACCCCTCTGCACAGAAGATGGCACTGCTCCACGGTTTTCCCATTTTTCTTACTTATTTGCTGAAAACACCAGAGAAATCATAACCTTGGAGATCTTCTTCAACATGTTTGTCCATCTGGCTTAATTGGATAGTAAATATCAAAAAAAAAAAAAAGGACTATTTTTTCCTCTTATAACTATATTATATATATGTAGTATACCACAGTTATCAATGTTTGATTAGCTGTACTTTTAACGCCATACCTCACAGTAATTTCTGGTAGAACAGTTGGATATTTAAATGGTAAGGCACAGGCCATAGCAAATTCCACCTAAAAGCAAATGAGGAAATATTCAGTTCAGGTAAGCCCTAAAACCCCACAAAATAAAAATACTTTTTAAAAAGTGTTGACTGTACCATAGAGACATTGGAGACCTCCAGCTTTACATTCAGTATAAACTGAACTTTTGAAGATGGCATCTCTGCAGACTCATTTTCAACATAGTGCTTTAGTTCTGCTAGAGCCACCTGGTCAGTCACAATGAACTCTTCCTCGTAAGGAAACATGCTGGAGAGTAAATCTAATTCCGAAATTTGTATCTCAGCTTCTTCTCGGTTAGTCATTTCTGTTGTTTCCTAAGCAAAGAAGAAATCGGGGAAGAAAAAACAGGACTTGAATATGGGAAGAATTCATTAACTACCCCTACATAAATCATATTAATCCTTATAACCACATCCATCCAAACTACTATGTACACTGGACAGCTGGAAGCATGGAGACACTGTGACAGCCCACAAGGTTACCATTGACCAGAGACGGGACAGGACGTGGTGCTGTCTCACCAAACGACAGAACCGTCTAGGTTGGAAGGAATCCTTAAGATCATCGAGTCCAACTGTTAAGTGCCACCACTAAACCATATGCTTCAGCACCACGTCTACCCGTCTCTTCAATACCTCCAGGAATGGAATACCACTTCCTCGGGCAGCCTGTTCCAATGCTTGACAACCCCTTTCTCTCTCACAAGGCTGCGCTTGTGGGGCTCAGCCAACAGCAGCCCCACACACACACCGGCTACCCCACAGCAACCCCGGAAGACAAGGTTGTGGGGAGGTGGGTGGGGGGAGAAGGAGGGAGGTGTCCGCTCATGCGCCGACACATCCCCGTTCCTTTCACCGCCCTTCCCGGCCGTGTCCTCATGGGTCCCACAATGCAACGCGCCGGAAGCTCGCATGGCAGCCGGTAATCGTCGCTTCAACAGCTCCGGGAATGAGGTAAAGCTGTCGTGTTCCCTCTCAGACGGAGCTACGCGCCGTCAAGCTGTTTGCCTCGCGGCACCGGCAAGTGAGGGCCACCCACCCCGCTGCTCAGCTCCCGCCATCGTCCTCCTGCCGCCGCGGCCGCCCGCCTCCCTCGACGCGGGTCTCACTTCGCCGCCGCTTCGCAGCCTCCGCTTCGGCTGCGACACCCGGCTTTTCCTATTGGCTGCCGCGCCTGTCAGCCAAGGTGCGGGAGGCGGGCACGGACCAATTGGAAGCAGGCGGGGCGGTGCAAGCGGCGTGGGGTACGCGGCGGCGGGGAGCACGCAGGTGGCGCGGCCCGGCCCGGGCTGGGGTGAGTGGGGCGGCGGGGGGACGGGCGGATGGGCAGGGCGCGGCGCGGCGCCGTACCGTACCGTACCGTACCGTACCGTACCGTACCGTACCGTACCGTACCGAGTCCCGGGGCGCACCTGCTCCCCGTCGGTGCTGTCGGGACACGGAGTGTCAGTTTNGGACTGTGAGTGTCAGTTTCCCGCTTGCGACGGGTGCTCTGTGGAGCCTCCCGGCCCCGCTGCCTTGAGGCGGTCTCCCTCCCGCCGCCTCCCCGCTGGTTTCCCAGGCGGGCCTCTGGGTTTTTTTGTTTGTTTGTTTGTTTGTTTCCCNCGCGCCTGTCAGCCAAGGTGCGGGAGGCGGGCACGGACCAATTGGAAGCAGGCGGGGCGGTGCAAGCGGCGTGGGGTACGCGGCGGCGGGGAGCACGCAGGTGGCGCGGCCCGGCCCGGGCTGGGGTGAGTGGGGCGGCGGGGGGACGGGCGGATGGGCAGGGCGCGGCGCCGTACCGTACCGTACCGTACCGTACCGAGTCCCGGGGCGCACCTGCTCCCCGTCGGTGCTGTCGGGACACGGAGTGTCAGTTTCCCGCTTGCGACGGGTGCTCTGTGGAGCCTCCCGGCCCCGCTGCCTTGAGGCGGTCTCCCTCCCGCCGCCTCCCCGCTGGTTTCCCAGGCGGGCCTCTGGGTTTTTTTGTTTGTTTGTTTGTTTGTTTCCCCGAGTTTCCGAATGTTGGTCGTTTGAAGACCGCTCCTGTTAAAAATAATAATGATGATGGTAAGTAAAGAAAACACACCATCGTTTTTATTGCTTTAGATCTGCAGCGCTTTTCCTCATGCGGCCCCGTCCCGTGGAAAAGGCTGGTGAAAAGCCTGTCAAACAAGTCTGGCCAGACGTGGGGAGGGTCAAGCTAACGTGGTGCTGCTGTCCTGGCCTCCTGGAGGGAGTAGAGTCAGTTTGGGATGGATTTTAACGATTTAGAGTTGTTGATATAAGATCAAGTGTAGCCTTTTGCTGAAAAGTGTGCCGTTAGAGGGAGTTTGTTGGATGAGCTGCTGTTTCTTTTCCTGAACAAATTGCATGCCGAGTTACAAAAGTTGATATTTCAACTCTTGATGAAGTGGCTGTCGTCTAACAACAGGGTAGCCTGTCATTTAACAACTGGGGAATTTGCCCTAAAAGCATGCTCTGAAACGAGTTCGTCATACAAAAAGTCCTCAATGGGTATCGTGCCTCAACTCTTCCCGGCTTAGTTTCCGATTCTTTTAGGCTGGCTTCGTTTTTCAGCTGTGACAGCTCCAAGGAGGCAGCTGTTCTCTGGGGCTCGTGTGCTGCTGAGTACAAGCTAAGAAATGGTTTTGAAAGGGTGGATTTTACAAGTCAGAGTTAGTGCTGTGCTGATGTGTTTACTTGAAGGGTGGGCAACGGAGTTAGGCTAGCCCGCAAAGATTGCGCAAGACTGCAGAGACTTGATTTTGAACCCTTTCAGCGTGCAGGTTTTCATTGTATAGCATGTGGCAGTTTTTTAGGTTAACCTGATTTTTTTTTTGAATGATCTTTTGTGAGGCTTACCTCACACAGGGTCTTAGAGGGTCTACAGCCCAGGAGCTAAATATGTCCCACTGTATGTGCAGTAGCCAGCTGGAAGAGGCAAGCACTCGGCTTCCAATTTTGTACTGGTAGATCACCCGTGTCTTAGCAGGGTTTATGGGCATACCAAATAACAGGCCCTGTCTGAGTTATTTGCTTGATGTGTTGGGAAAACGATGATAAATCAACCCCCTCCCAGTGAAGAACCAGAAAAAGCGGAACTTCCATTGTCTGTGTATTTTCCACTATGTTGGGGTATTTGCCTGTATCAGACTTCATCAAAGATAGAAGGAATTTGCAGTAAAGAAAACTGGAAGATTGTACTGGCAAAAACCTTGAAAGTTTAATTGGGACAACCCCCCCCTTCTTTTTTTTTTTTTTTTTTCCTAAAATCCCTGTGTTATTAGTTAAAGTACAAGTCCTAAAGATTTATAGGAATTTTTGATACTTAACTTTCCCATCTTGTTCTTTTGTGCAATCCATTTGATTTAAAGTTTAAAATCACTTGTTTTTTTGTAATTTACACTGTGGTCTTGCTTCTACAACAGTCTCATCTTAAAGTATAATTAATTTTCTTTTGAAAATGTCAAATTAAAACAAGTTAATTCACCTGAAGAGACACTTTAGCCATAGAAATAATTTATTGTTTAGTAATGAAAAAGAAAAAAAAAACCCACCTTGTTTTTCACTTGCTCTTTTTCTTTGCTAGGTCACTGTTTCATGTAAGAAAAATTACAGACTACAAATATGGGGAAGAAACGCATCAAAGGCAAAACTGCACAGTCTGATGAGTCTCCAGATACACCAGGTATGTTTCCTCAGAGAAGTCTATGATCCTACTGTTTGTTTTAACCTCAGAGAGGGCTTGAAAACTCATTAATATTAGAAGGCCTTCACACTAGTCACTGGCTTTGAAGTCTCATTTACAAAGCCTGGATTTGTATAATTGAAACCGAAGTCTACCAAGAAGCGTTAGTGTTGCTACTTTTCTAAGTATGCTATAAAAGAGTAATCCTGTCTAGAATACCAGGATTGTTTTCTGTTTTTCAAGACACTTGGACACACAGTTCTTTACCAATATGCGGATTGTACTGAATCATATGAAATGATATATGTATAAAGAGTATAAAAGGTTTATAGTGTCAGCTGCTAAACTTGTCATGATAGGTTTAAATAGCATTTCCCTAATGAAGCTTTTGTTGCAGAAGATTCTTGCTTCAGCAGAAAAGATTGCAATTAAACCATTTCTCTGAAACCTTTTGTCTTTATACTAGCAACTTAGTTCTGGCCCTGGACACCTCAGCTCTCTTGTAGCGCTTTTTGGTTAAAACTTCTTTCTCTTTCTTGCCTTCTGTTCCTTTAGAGAGAATCCCAAATTGTTACTCTTATCCTTCTAGCTGTACTGGGTCTCACCCCGTGTTGGAATTCTGTATGTTGTCTTATTTACCCTGGTTATTCTAGCTCTTGTTATTGCTTGTGCTATGTAGCATTCTCTTCTACTGCCTTGTATACAAGGTTGCAGGTAGCGTCTTCCCCATCATTTTTTGTTGATCTTCACTGGGGAAACGAGTTGAGCCGTGCTAATTTAGCTGGGAGAGAGAGCACTTACAGTTTTAGCCAAGACACTCAGTGTGATGGCCCGTTTATTTAACTTCCATTGTACTTTGGTTTCCCAGTTGTCCTGTTCTTATGGTAGCTTCTGTTCCAAAGACCTTTTAGCTTCCTTTCTCTCTCTCTTTTTTTGTCTTCCCGGAATCCAGATCAATGTCTGCTGTGTCTGTTCTTCTGTCTTCATTTTTCTTCAGGACAAAAAAAAAAAAACACAACAAAACCAAGAACGGTTATGATGCAATTGCTAATGGCATCTGACTTCTTTGGCTAAAAATAGGCTAGCTTACCCCAACAAAGTCCTGTAAAGCCACAAATGTAAATTGGGACTGATCATTGTGAATAATCCAACCGTATAGTAGCAGCCAATATACAAAAGATTTGTTTAAAAAAGGCAATTTTGAAGTTGTGGATGAATCTTGTGTTTTTTAAAAATACTTAAAGAAAGGATGCATCTAAATATCTGTTTTTGGTGCTTACTGGCTGACATTTATACTGTGGTAAAATCCTGTAATCTCTTACAGAAACAGAACTGTAGGTACAAAACTTTTTACCAGTTTCAGCTCATGCCAAGAAAAGTTTGCTATCTTGAGGCTGTAATCTTGCATATGGTCCTCAACAAAGACAGATTCAGAGCTGTTATACTATTTGCACAATAAAAAATACCTCCGTAGCAAAGAATAAGACAATTGAGTTATGTAAACAACTGTAATTCTCAATAACAGTTTCACAAAAATGTGATTTATTTTTTTTTAAATATTAGGTATATACAGTATTTTTCTTTTAGCATGGGTTTGTTTACTCTGTACTTTTTGACTTCTGAGGTAAAGGAAAAAAATTTAATATGTTCCTCTTTCTTTTTTTTATTTGGAAGAACTTGAATCTGTGTGAATATGCATTGTCTGTCAATCACAATTTCTCTGTACGTGACTTAACCTTGCTGACAGCTTCTCTTCACTCAAGTGATGGTATAATCAATAACCTTAAAAATTAAACAAAAAAATAATTATACCCCTGATCTGCTCTTAGCAACAGATGCTTATTCTTGGTGTAACAGTTCTTATCATAGTTTGGTTAAATGAATGGAGTTCACACCAGGCCCAGAAGATGCAGGTCCCCAAGTATGGTGTAGTATTGTAGTGCAAAGTGATAACACTATGGGTTGGATGACTCCACCACTCTTTCTTAGCACACTCCACTGCATAATTTACTGAGGCAGCTCAACTGGAAGCATAACCTCCATAGTCTCTGCTTTTATAGGTCAGCCAGGTGCTGCCTTGGTGACTGGGAACCATGGCAGTGGGCTGTGGCAGCTCCCTGGGAGGTGTGGGAATCGTAACGCCACACCAATAGAATCCCATAGCCTGGCACAGTAGGTAGGTTTGTATCCAAAGGTTTTGTCCACTCTTCTGACTAGATGTAGGTTTGAGTGATAAGGGGGAGGGGGTTGTGGGGTGTGTGTGTTTTGTTGGGGCTTTTTTTGCAATACACTAGTTTAGGATACAACAACAATATCCCTGGATTGTGAATGAGGGTAACAAAAGGTTCCTTCCTGATACATCTGTCAATATTTCTTTGGCTCTGGTAAGGCTGTCCTAACTTTTGAATCCCTGCCTGTGTTTTTGAAGCCTCGAGACACTTGCATTTTTTATGATACCTTCATCCTTCTTGACCTTCTTATTTTGTAGAACCTCTGTGCAAGCATATTCGGAAAGGATTGGAACAAGGTCATCTGAAAAAGGCACTGCTGAATGTGGAATGGCACGTTTGTCAGGACTGCAAGGCAGACAATAAGACACAAGAGAAATCTGAGGAGGAGACCGACAAAAGCCCTTCGATATGGTTATGTCTAAAATGTGGCCATAGGGTATCTCTTGTTTTGTTGTTATTTTGCCTTAATGCCTTTCAGTGCATTGTAATACAGTGGAACTTCTAACTACAGAGAGCTTCTAATTAAACCTTTATATTCTGTCTTTTTTAATTTCAAAGGTGGTGCAACATAAATGATTTGACATACTTTATTGTGATAAAAATTGTCTGCTTTGAATTGCAAATGAAGTGCTTAGAAGCTTGGCACAAAAGCATTTAGCAGACTTAAGGCTAAAACACCATCTTGACAACTTATTTTCCTAGAAACTCCGAATTATTTTGCTAAGAAAACAAAAATTTCTGTTAATGCTCCTTATATGTGATTTTTTTTCTGCAAGATCTTGTGCTAACATTAGTTTATTAAACTTAGAACTCTGCATGCTGAAGAGGTTTTTGATCTGCTTTGTTTCTCAAGCTGTTCAAACTGGAATTTGTAAATTAGATGTTCAGTCCCCAAGCAACTCTATAGTTTTCCTGCACGCAGTAAGTTACTTCTGTCTCTGCAGAAGTGGCTTAAAGTAGAGACCCATCTGTTCATCCTAATTAGTTTAACATAATCAGTTTTCATTTTAATTTGTTTATACTCTGACTTTATGTATGTTTCATTGATAGTCAACTGGATTTTGTGACACTTCTGGTTATCAACATTATAGGGCTGTGGCAGAAATTCTCAAGAACAGCATGCCTTAAAGCATTATACGACGCCGAGATCAGTTCCTCATTGTTTGGTTCTCAGTTTGGACAACTGGAGTGTGTGGTGAGTTTGTCAGGCAACAGTTACAAGACATAGCTAGAGGGCAGCAGAGACTGGGATATAATTTGTGTGTTCTTTTCTTTATGGTTCCTAGGACTTAGCTGTGGAAATTTATAAAGCATTTCCACACACAAAATTCCTGGCAATCGTTGCTGAGACTTGCTGAATAAATATTACTTGTAAAATTTATAACTAGAAAGCTTTCATAGTTGCAGTTGAAATTGATCAACTAGTAAATGCTCTTGACTTCATATTTTACTGCTTTTACTTGGTCAGAATACTGATGTGTAGAAATATGTGTCATTACATAACTCTAAATCTTAACTTTCAGCCTTGGTAGAAGCTACTTTGTTCTGATGCACGGTTAGTGAAAAAATTAATTACTTTTATTTTCCCAATAAATATGACTTCTTAATGCTTTATGTATAGTTCAGAGGCACAGCTTAGGATTACAGGATGCTGCTGGATCAGTCAATACAAATCTCCCTGGTAGTTTCTCATTCTCTTAAAAGGAATTATCCTGAAAGGGATAATCTTAAAAGGAATAGCATGTTAATTTTCGAGCCTGTGCCATACGGAAATACTGTGCCTTACATAAAGTTTTTGTTTTGCTTTGTTGCCTTTTTCAAAACTTATTATTTGTTATGTTAATTTTATATAACATTATCTGTTTACTTGATCATACTTAATACTTTTATATGCAATGGTAAGTATTTTTATTGAACTCCAGAAGAGAAATGGACATTAATAATATATATTACTAATGAAGTAGTGAACTTATATTTGTGATTTAAATAAATTTTAGAATTATGATTTTAAAGGGCTTTATTTCCTCTGTTCTAGTTTTTAAATCAAGGTACTTGCAAGTGAGAGGAACTTGCTTAAGTTCAGCTTCCTTCAAGAGTTTCTTGATTGTACAAATTTGCACAAGAAATTTTTCAGTGATTGAGTTATTTGATATAAATTATTGTTACAAATCAAACCTACAATCAAGAACTATATTTCACAGTGGACTCAGTACATAAAAGCAAAAGCATTTTTGATCAGAATTTATTAATGCTATGAATGTATGAATAAATTTCTCTGTAGTGTGCATGCATATGTGGTCGAAATTGGACTTGAGTAGTACCTGTAGATGGTTAAAAGAAAGTTTTGAATGTGGAGAGGAAAGAGGAGAATTCTAGTAATTCATTAAGTTCTACTCTGCTGGGGTTACAAGAAGTGCTATTGTATTTTCGGTACTGGTATGGCTCGCCAGTTGAATCTACTTAATGGTTTCCCCCAGTGGTCAAATAGCCATCATCAAAAAAACTTCTTTCCAATCCCTTAATTCTTCAAAGGCTTCCTATAAAATTTTTTGATGAATGGAAGTTTATGATGTTAAAAATTGTCCGTGGAAGTAACTATCATTTGTTGTTCCAAGAGTGAGAATGCCTATTTTACTGACAATAAATACATACTCATAGATCCAAAGCTTGAGCCAGTTTTTTTTCAATGCAACATGAAGAAATGTGAAAATTGAAGCTAATTCCAGGGATGCCAGCAATTTAAGGAAGCACTTTCCTGTAGACTTCTGCCACTTTTAATGTCGGAAAACAGAGTCTGACTTATGGTGATGCTGAAATCTGCTAAATGCGTTTGTGCTTAAGAGCTGTAGTCAATATGTTTCAAAGTGCAGAAGTATTTGCATTCTCTTTGGTATCTTTTGTCACCTGTTCAAATAGCTGATTGGGCAGAACTATGAAATCAGTACATACAACTTTCCTTTGGCCGTATGTGTTCTGGCAGAATTTTACTCTTATTTGAGCCTTTGTCACTGCAGCTTCTGCCAGAATTTTGTTTAAAACAAGTTAGTGACCTAACCACACAGTTCTTTACTCATAAAGAGACAAATAGCTTTCTATCAGCAACAGAAGGTCAAATAAAAGCATGCAGGACTAATGGACGACACTGATTTGTTTCCTGTCTAGTTTAAACATAACGAAGCATTTGCTTGACTAGAATACGCAAAATATTTTTCCACGCCATAACATTTGTAAATCATTTCCTTTAGGACCTATCTTGATTTTTGGCAAAATTTGGTCGGCATTTATTTTTCCTGCAGATCACGTTTCTAAGCACATCTTTTACAGGTCTAATTTATATTTGTAAATTGCAACCTCCAGTCACTGAAATCATTTAGTAAAGATAATTTTTAAACTTCTTATTTTCTTGATCGGAAATAGTTGGAACTCTTTCCTAAGACTTCTAAATCTTAAAATAAATCTTGTAATTTTATAACTTTTTTTGTAACAAATTGCATCAAACTAGCATATAGACTGGTTTTTTTAAACAATAGAAAAAAAAATAACATTAATTGTTTTTCTTTTGGGGGGTCGGAGACAGGTGCTACATATGCGATAATGAAGTCCTATATAATACTTCAACCCGACTGGGTCAGACTGTGGATTACATTAGAAAGCAAGTTTGTACTGACTCATCACGTACAGGTAAGCAACTTCAGTATATCTACAGTAAATAAGAGAACCTCTTATATGTAGGAGATGGTACTGTAAATCAGGAATGTACACTAAATTAGATATAAGTATTGAAGCACCTCATGATATCATAAACTAAAAAGCTCATTTATTCCCTTTTTTTTTCTTTGTCAGAATTCTTATGTAAGTAACATGCTATCCCATACACCTAATTGAATGAAGATTTTGCTCAGTGTCCTCTAAACTTTTACAGACCACAAATAAAGGAATAGAAGGGAAAAAAGTAGTATTTTACTGTGACTTTATTTTTTTCTTAAAAAGTGATATTTGGTTGCTCTGTGAGTAAGAAATTGACTTCCAGTTCTTAGAAGGGCTGTGTTTCTTCCATCAGTCTGTCTTGAGGTCTGAAGGAAAATTGTCATTGCTTAATGATAATTAAATTTGATTTTTTTAGAAGTAGTTTGGTAGGTATTTATGAATGTACCATCTGGAATGACTAAGTCTCTAGCTGTTGCAGCACACTTCCTAATGGAAGGTATACACAAAAAGATTGGAATGCTGGGTCTGTACATTCAGAAGTGGTAGCTGCAGTACATTCAGGCTCTCTAAAATAGCATGTTCATCCCGCAGTCTGTCTGTAACATGTGGTTGTTTTACCAAAAAAAAGTGCAGCAAAACCCCCCAGTTTCCACAACGGCAAAACTGGCTTTGTATAAGACATTTCCACTGGAAAACCTGGAAGAATTTTTCTTATCGGCCTAAATACTATCAAAAATTCCAACACCATCCTACATTTGGTTGAAGTTACAGTCTTGTGGGAAGTAGATCCCAACCATCCAGCAATGCCAAGTAGCCATCTCGGAGTTTTTGTTCAGGAAGCAGATGACATTTTTCCCCAGGGACCAGAACCTTTGAGTGAATTTGTCAGTATTTCTCAGATACGTAGTTTCTCATATCTAGTACCTGGACTTCATATTGATTGCCAGAATTTTCTTCTCGAGTGTGGAGTGAAAAACAGATGAATACCTGAGTGCAGTTGTTGTGTGTTTCGTCTGTTGTTGTCCATCTGCATTTCTTGTTCATCTGAAAAGATTGTATTTTCTGTAGTCCTTGCTTTCTCTGAGGTGGCATTACTTGATTTTAAAGTTAATCTTGGCTCACAGTCCTATTTATCAAAAACCTTATCAATACTAGACTGACAAGCTGACAGAACCAGTGTGGGTGTTAGTCTAAAAATGACCTGGAATTCTCTTCAATGACCCATTTAATAAAAAACATAAATCTTGTGCCGTACACTGAAATAATTTTGGGGGAAAATATATTTAACATGTCTTTAAGAATATAAACATTTCAGTCTCGTATATTTAGGTTCATGAAATGAAAGTGAGTACGCTTTGACAGTGGGAGGCCTGTGCATTTTGTTCCAGGCAATAGTGCCACGTCAAAAGGGATATTATATCAGATGCCATCTTGTTGGATGTTTTATAAATCTGTAATGTAGGTGGTTTTGCAACAGGAATGAAATTTCAGGTAACACATGCAGAGTTTCAGAGACTGTCAGCATGAATGGCTCGTGGGCCAAATGTCAGGTTTAAATTCTGTGCTGATCCAAAACGGCATTTCAGGGGTTTCTTGATATATATATTTTTTTCTTTTTTTGGCAGTTTGTTTTGTTTCTTTTTTGACTCCTGTTACCTAGGCACTTTAAGAACTTAAACCAGTAGGTTTACATTTATGCACACAAATTACAGAGTTAATTATTGTGTTTAAGTTTTAAACATTGCAGGTTGCTGCTGCCTATAACTTTTTCCTAGTGCATTCCCTGTTACTGGATTCATATGTGGGTTTTGTTTTTTTATGTCAGTAGAAAAACAACAGGAGAACAAAGAATTTGAAAATAAAAAAGTAGAAAAAGACAACAAAAATGAGCAAGAAAAAGGAGTCTCGCTTGAAGAGAATTCCCATTCAAGTACTAACTCAGAAGTGGCTGTGAAAGGACTTAGTAACTTGGGAAATACATGCTTTTTTAATGCAGTGATGCAGGTATGGTACAGTACTTATTGTTACTCATACAAAATTTTGAATAGCAGAAGAAAAAAAAGAAGAACCCACAACAACCCCACTCCCAGTATTGTAAAATGTCTCAATTAGAATGTGATTTTTGCATGCCAACTTCCTAGTTTAGTAAAAAAAAAAATAAAATAGTCTGGCACAACACCTTTGCTGACCTCTTATAGTGTAAGAGATTATAAGAAATTAATAGCCAAAGACCATGGATGTTTACTGAAACAAAAAGTCTCTCTCAGCAACAGGGAGTGAAGTAAAAGTAAATATTAACAGGATGAGCATATTGCATTGCCATCTTGTGTGCCTTGCTCAGCTAAGAAGTGTTTCAATAGAATAAACTTGCTTTTTTGTGTGTGTTAAAATTCTCTCTTTGGCTCCTGATACTGAAGCTTTACTCAAACAAAATTCCCACTGTAGTTGCAAGTTTCAGTAAGCCATTAGATTTTCATTTTTAAATGTATTTTAAACCAAGCAAATACGCATACTGCATTTTACTTTGTGATTTTAAAAACTAGCAAACAGGCAAAATACCAGTATAGAAGAAGTAGAATAGTGCATTTAAGGCTTCTGCAGTCTGAAGTCCCATGTACCTTTAATGGAATGTACCTTTAATGGTTAAACAGTGTTAGAATTTCCAGAGTGGCAGTTACTACTCTAGTTTTGTGTTTAGGAAAAATAAATTGCTGCTAGTCTTGGTTGATACAAATATTTTTCTTTTATGTTCTACAGAATTTGTCACAAACTCCCATCCTGAGGGAGCTGCTTAAAGAAGCTAAAATGCCTGGCACAGCAGTTAAAATCGAGTCACCTGAGTTATTCATGGTATATATGCTTCAACCTCCATAGTGTTTCTCCCCACACTTCCAATCTGTTAAAGAAATAAGCAGTACTCTTCTCTGGATTTTTAAAGCTGTTTCAGCTAAATATTAACAAGATTAAGATGTAAAATCAGTGCGAACTTCACAGTGACTTCCATAGAGCCCCTTGTGAAGTCAACGGAGGTCTTTCATTTAAAGTGAAAGAGCAGTGATTAAAAACTCTTAGTTGTCATCAGAGGAGTACTTATGTTGCAATTAATTTACTTAAAGCGTGAAAATGTGTAAGTTTTGGTGTAGAGTCACCTGTCTAAATGCAAAATGGGAAACTAGAGAACGTCTTCAGTGTTAAATAACGTACCTGTCATTACAGTTAGACATTTGGATGGGAAAGAAGGGTTCTGCATTTTAAGAAATTGTAACTTTTTTTTCCTAATAAAGGCAGGATATCTAGAGTTGCAACTAAGAAATAATTAATTAATGATTCTTAGCCCAGTGTTTTGGTATCAACTCATGAGAAACCAAGTATTGAATGGTTTTGTCAGGTGAATTTACTCCTGTTTTGAAATTTTATGTATTCCATTTAATAATAATTTTTTCAAGAACCAAAATGTTTAGATAAGGAAAAACCAAATTAATGCAAAACAACTTTGTTGCTTTTGTTTAAAACAGGAACCTCAGCTGATAAAACTAGATCAGCCGGGTCCTTTAACATTAGCCATGTATCAGTTCCTGACAGAAATGCAAGAGACGAAAAAAGGGGTAGTCACTCCTAAAGAACTTTTTGCTCAGGTTTGTAAAAAGTGAGTATCTGTACAATTGTGTGTCATAGTGAGTATGAAAAAAAAATTTGTTAGTTGTTTAAAAAGGTCAGTTTTCTTTCTCTTTTTTTTTTCTTGAACTTACATCACATACATATATATACATACATATAAAATTTGTATAATATTTAACAAGTTTTGAAAGAGGATAAAGAGCAAAATACAAATTAATGGAAGTAAAATGAAAGATATTCAGTGACATATTCTGATTAGCTAGCTTCATATTTTTAGAAAATACTGTATGTAGACACTTGTTGATTTCATATACACACATGCATGAGACTTTGTCCTTTTGTGTCTGGTATGAATTTTTTTTTTTTTTATTTTGTCTTTCTCTAAGTTGAGTTATGTTTTACAATTACTGTTTTGTTTACCAGAGCGATACGATTTAAAGGTTATCAGCAGCAAGACAGTCATGAATTACTTCGTTACTTACTTGATGGAATGAGAGCAGAAGAAATCCAAGTGAGTGCTAATTTTGTACTTGTGCATGCCCTTCTTCCTCCTGTCCCAGACCAAGACCTTACCCTCTGCTGAGGGAAGAAAGAAAGCTGTTCTGAGATGACAACCTCTGTAGAGTGGTTTGTGCTGCCCATAGCGCTTCCTTGGGGCAGGTCAGCAATGGAGCTGTAGAACCAGGCAGCCTCTAAGCAGTGGGGTTGTGAAGGAGTAACCACAGTGATTACTATTTTCATTTAACAAAACTGTTCAAAGAAAGAGCTTTGTTTGTGGCCTGTGTCTCTAACTTAAATTACACGTCTTGTTTAGGTTTCAAAGGTAATGAAATTTTCTGCCTTCTGGGATAGCAGCGTACAGGTTATTCTCTATGCTCTTCCAATAAAATCAAGTAGAATTTAGTTTGCTAGTTCAGCGTTGCTTGCTCTAAAGGTCTTTTGTTAATTCAACACTTTTAATATAATTGTTGTCCTTCAGAAGTAGATTGAGTTGTCCAAAACTTCCATACAAAAAGTGGGTTCACAGTATGCGTAGTCATCCTAAAGAATGGCCTTTTGTCTTAATTTTTGAAATGCCTGAGTGTTCACTTGTGGAAATTCCACGAGTGTTTTTGCCAGTTTTAATTTCAGAAAATGTTGAACTATTAGACTGATTTTCTTACATACTAATTGCAATATTACGGTTGCAAGCTTGTTTCTCAGTTATATTTTTTAATATCTGCAGGAATTATTTTTTGTCTGTACAGACATTGGTGTTGGTTTTATTGATTTTCTTAATTGGTGAAGATTAAACTTTTTCCTCCATCTGAAACATTTTGTAACACGACCTAGATAACCAAATTAGTTTAGGAAACTTTGCAGTGTGTATGTGTTTTGACAATTTCAGCAAATAAGTGGTGGAATACTGAAGACGCTGACTGATTCTAACAAACAAAATGAAGAAGAACTTAAAAAGAAAATCAAAGGTAAAATACATGTTTCTGATGTTGTGCTAATTTAAAATATTTTGTTTCACTGAAGTACTCAATGTAACACTAATAGTATCAACTATAAGATACATGTTTAATTGTACAACTTTATGGCATCTCTTGAATATGTATGGTTCTAGAATATAAGGCTCAGTAGTGTTAGTCTCTTTATTTAAATGTATTCTTTAACTTGGTGGCATTTCCTTTTAACAGCGTAACAGAGAGCTGATTCTATAGCCATTATACACTAAAATATTTTTGAGAAGTGTTTGATCATTCAAATATTATATAAGAAATTAAAATACTATGCATTTTTTATGTATTATTAATTTTAATGCATATGATGTAATGGCTTATTCAGTCCTAGTAGTCCATAGTTACTTAACAGTGATATAAAAAAACCCCAAACAATGAACAGGAGAATTTTTAAACTTTTCAATATAACTTAGGTTAGAAGATGAAGAGCAAATTTAAATTCAGACTGTGTGATACACTGAAAATATAACTTGAGGAAATCAGTTTTGTTTGTAGGACAAATATACAAACAAAGGTCAGTGCTTGTTTTTTGGGTTCAGACAGTTTGAGTTCAGCCCAGAGGGGAAACAGGATCTCTTATTGGGATGCAGTACTTCTAAGAAAAAAGAGAAATGCATTTGAGTTGAGAAGGCGGTGAAGATGTTGGTTCAGTGAGACTGTCTTCTGCAAATGTGCTTTTTGCCTTTATTTCCTTGATACGTGAAAGAATCTTAATTTAAGAATCCTGCTGTACTCCCTGAGGAAAATAGAACAGGCCAACGTGTTCTGTCATACATGTCGCATACTGTGTTCTCTTTTTTGTTTCATTTGGTATGCCATAACTAAATTGGTTGCCAGTGTATTTATGTAATAGTATAAACTTTACTATATACCTTGTCATTTTGCAGAATATGAAAAGAAGAAGGGAATACAGAGTTTTGTAGATCGAATCTTTGGTGGAGAGTTAACCAGTACGATTATGTGTGAAGAATGTAGAACCGTAAGTAAACTGCCTGCTTTGAGTTGCCTAGAGTATAATTTTATGTCATCGGCAGGAGAACCTCAAAGTAAGTATATGTAGAAATAAAGGTCATTGGAGAGGTTTGCTTCAGTTAATACGCTTCTAAGAGTTGACTAGCTGCATGCTTTTGTGAAGAGGGGCATGGTTTGGCTGAAAGCTTTCCTCCTTTATGTTACAAAGCTAATCTTTCAGTCCCTTTCAAAAGACTTCCAGAAAAAGAGGTCAGCAACAGCAAGCTGCTTCTGTCAGAAGAATTTACTCTCAGATTCCTGATAAATACCTTCCAGTGGTACGAATTATAGGGTGGATTAATTGTTCTGCTACCAGCAATATGCTACCAGGGGCCCTTCAATTTTTCATCAGATGACTAGATCTTTCCCTTTCCCACACTGAAATGACCATGGGATTCCCAGGAGAATAGTTAAGCAAGAAGGCACTACTGGGATAATGCACCCAGAGAATTACATAATTTAGGGTATTAGCGAGTGAGCTAGATGAATGTCATGGCAGATTGCAGTCTCGTAGGCCCTAAGTTGGGCTTTCACAGGCGAAGTCACTAGAAAACTGAAATTTGTGAAAATATTCCTTTCTTATTTCTGAGGTAAAATGACTGCTAGATTTTGGTCATGGATAGCTGTTTGTGAAGGTAGATTCGGTGTGTTTTCCATTTGTTGTACAAATAAGCCTATTGACAGCAAGCCACTTCCAAACAAAAATAAACTGGACTTCTAAATCTTCATTTAAAGGTATCCTTGGTCCATGAGTCTTTCCTTGATTTGTCTCTTCCTGTACTAGATGTTCAGGTAAGAAATTGTATGTGCTTGCTTTTTGGCTTAGTTGTTGTTTACTTCTATGAAAACACCTTTATTATGAAATCATTGGGGAATGAATTTATGCATCTTTCTAAAAGTCTTTTATGAAAGTTAGTGCTAGAAATTTGCCCAGAAAGATAGAAAATAAGATTTTCATGAGAGTCATTCCTGTAAGTTGTCTCCTAAATTGTCTCTGGAAAATCACTGATAGTCTATTGGTGATTTTGCTGCTCTGTCACTTAATGTTTCTAATATAGAGATCGGCTTAGGGAATAATCTAGTGTGCTCAAATGTTGTCCCATTATTGTAGAAGATTGAATTGCAAACACCAGTGTTTCCCAGTTCACCTTCAGTGTTGTAAAACTGAACTAAATTCCACGGCAGTAATGGGTGCGCAGTGTTTGCTTGAATGCTTTATTTATTTTACTTTGTTCATCCATTTTTCTGCAAGAATTCCTCTCATAATATTCAGGTTATTGAATAAAGTTAATAAAAATTGGTAGGATAGAATATGAATGCTTATTTGATCCATATTCATTTATTTGATCAATCTCTAGACACTCAAAATACTTGATTTGCTTTGTGTTTCATATTGATAATCCGTATATGTAATATTCCAGATTCGTTATGTAGCACTGCTCACACAAAAGCGAACGACTAAATATTGAAATGAAACCCCGTCAGCCAAAGGGGTCATATGTCCTCAGCAACAAACAAATTTCATTTTAGCAGAAACACATTCTGTGGCAGGCAGTTCAAATGAAAGTGTCTTCACATGTGCAAAATGGTAGTCTTCCATGCACTTAATGAGATTTACATCCACTAGAGACGAAAGTAATGTTGCTCCTTCATAGGTTCAGAATTCAGCCCTTGCCAGCCTTACTTTTTTGTACCATTTCATTCTGCAAGTCATTGTTTCACAGAGACTCCCTCTGGAGTGAGACGTTCCTTTTTAAACGTTAGGGTGACATAAATGAGTTAGTTGTATGTTACAGTCACTAAGATGTTATATCTTGAGCTGAAAACTTAGATAACATCTTATCCCAACAGTTTGTTCTGGAATACTGTTTTGTTACTCAGGACAGTAACACCTCTACTTCTGTGGTTGTTTTGTGGCTTTTTGGTTTTTCTGTAGAAAGTAAAAATTACAACTGAGAGAAATGTTAAAAAAAACAAAGAGAAGGAATCTGAAGATGAAGAGGATAAAATCAATGACTGTTATCTTAAGCAGAGAGATGAAGCCCCTGGTACAAGTAAGCACCTTCAGAAAAAAGCAAAGAAACAGGCCAAAAAACAAGCCAAGGTTGGTTTTGATAAGTATTTCCCTTTTATTAATGAAGTGCTTGCAACTTCTGATAGAGCACATTCTTTTTGCTTTCTCAGTTTAGATGGAGAAGGAAACAGCTTAGATTTTTCTCCTCGCTTAAATGCATTACGGAAAAGACCAATTGTATCTCCGTTTTTGCTATTAAGAAGTTATGTGTTAAGAGTTGCTGTGCTAGGAATAAGCTACTGTCCAGAGTTTATGTTGGCTGTCTGGAGTAGCATTAGTTTGTATCAGGCAGCTGTTCTCCCGTCATTGATGGCAAGGGTATTCTCAAAACTTCAGAATACCAACATAGGAGAGGATCAGTAAGATATATAGGGTGTCACTAGATGTACTTTGAAGATGCTGTGTAACAAGGAGCAGTGGGAGCTACAACTGAATGAAGATAAATTCAGTATTGGTTGATCACCTCTGATCATTAAGTTGTAGATTACTGTCCTCTCCCTCCCACCCTTCGCATCTATGGCATGCTACAAAAATTTTTATTAAAAAAATATGGTAAGAAATGCTAAATATCATTTAAATTTGCTCTGGGTTTTGTATTCTTTTCATATTCTAATTTGCAGAGCCAACGCCGCCAGCAAAAACTTCAAGGAAAGGTGCTTCACTTGACAGACATCTGCACAGCTGAACAGTCAGAAAAAGACGTTGAGTATCACCAAGACTCAGAGGCAGAAATTAACTCTGAAACTCCCGATATGAAGCAAGAAGTGGATTCATCAAGTGATTCCAGAGATCTGTACTTAACTCAGAAAGACCCGAGTATAGAAGGAAATAGTACAGAAGTTCAGAGCACACATGAAAATACAGGAAAGCTAGAAGAGGAGCATGTAGAAAATGAGTCTCTTGGGGATATCCCTATGGAAGGCTTAGAGTCTCCTGTAACTCTTGTCAATGGCCTTGACAACCTGTCTTTGAAAGATGAGGATGGTGAAAATGAAGAAGAGGAAGAGCTTGCTACTGGCTTTTCAAAACTACACTTGGGTGCCAGTGCTGAAGCAGATACAAGTACCTTAGATGACCATCAAAGTGTTCCTGTCAAGACCTGTGAAGTATTGACTGAAGATCCAGAAACGGCATTTTGTACGCTTGCCAACAGGGAAGATCTGAACCTGGAAGAAGGTTCAATCTATCACTGTTTGTATCAATTCACCCGTAATGAAAAACTTACTGAGACCAATAAACTACTCTGTGATGTATGTACACAAAGACATTGTGGACCAAAGAAGAATCTAAAAAGTATGACAAACCGTCTTTTAAAAACCACTTTAAATATGTCCCTGTTTGCTGCTTGGGTGGGTAAGGGTGGGGGGGGCAGAATGCCTCTAGAAGTGGTTGGTATTTGTATAATTTTAATTTGACTCAGTTGTGCTGGCATCCAGTGGGTAGGTTATGGGAACCTCTTTCACGCAGGAGTGAGCTCTTAATTGAGCGGGATAGGCTCACAAGCTGAGGTACAGAATACAGCAGGACTGAAAAAGAAGAGCGAGCAGAGGGGAGTGGGTTTGGGCTTGGGGGTGGGGAAAGGGCATTTCAATCTAAAAATCGTGGATGAATGTAGGGCTATTTAGCAGCTGACTTTTCTGTTCTTCCCTCAAATGTGAAAATTCTGCGGTGACAGTCATAGGGAAATCATGTTGGTGTTTGCTTGAGAGGCTAATCAAAGCCACGTGCAATTTCTGACGATGAGGGCTGTAGAGAAGAAGCAGGATTTCACCCTGCGTGTGCTGACGCTGCTCAGACATGGTGTGAGCGGTTACTTTTGTGAGACATGCTCTGCAAGATGGCAGCTCGTGTACTGTCCATCACGTTAAAGGGGAACGTTCCGTTTCTCAGTTGTTACAGTGTATGACCTTATTACAGTCTAAGTAGTGAAAATAAAGAAATTCTTGCTGTAACACTTGTTTAGGTGCTGATCATCGGTGGTTTTTCTTTCCTGCAGGTGAAAAGTACATTTATACTAATGCCAAAAAGCAGATGCTAATCTCTCTTGTTCCTCCAGTTTTAACTCTTCACTTAAAGAGGTTTCAGCAGGTAAGTAACGGGCTGATATTGCAAAAATGTGTATGTTTAGAATACCACTTTAATACGTATATATGCACATAGTACTAGCCTAACTTAAAACTAACATTAGCATATTTTAATTTCCTATAAGACTAGTTTGGATTGGAATTTTTTCCCTGGGTTTAGAAGGCATTGGTGTGCAGTATTGGGTTTTGTGGTCTCTGAGAAGTTGGGGGGTGTTTTCCTGAAAGGATATTCCATTAGTTACCTAGAAAACACCATTTTGTGAGACTGTTTGCACTATATTCCCTCACTGTTGTTATTGCTTACTGTATTAAGCAGTAGTTTAGCATTAATTATTCCTTGCTACTACAGAATTCACGGTCTCTTACATTGCAATATAAATAGGATCCTGTACTACGTGAATGTAAACAATAGGTCAGAATGGGAAAAGAGGATTCTGAGCCTTAGTGAGGGAAGAAAAAAAAGTAAGTGATAAATGGAAAGCAATGCAACTTATGTCTTGTTTATAGACACCAACGTGAATTGGCCTACCTTTTTCCTAAATTACAGGAAAATTTTAATTTAGAGCTTTAACTTTTCAAGAAAGAGAAAAAGAATGGGGATGGGAGACTGTTACCTCTTCTGAATTTAAAACTGTTCAGTATTTTGGTCAAAATACTTAAAAAAGGTGGGGGGGAGAGGTGACTTCAGGTAGATGAACAGGAATTGAAAATGTGTAGCTTGTTCCAAGAGACTGTAACACGATGAAGGAAATAACATTTGTCATCTTCTCCTTTTGTTTTTCCAGTTTGATACTGGAAGATTATTTGAATAGGGTGGAAGTAGAAGTTACATCAGTTCTGACAATATAAAATTAGATCCTCAGGCGTATTACAGTATCTGAGAAGCAAGAGATGTCCTCGTAGTTACATAAGTACATTAGAGCTGATTCTTTTTCCACTTTTGCTATCATTAAGTTGCTGTAAGAGTGAGTTGAAGAGTCATCTTAACTTGAGCTCCAGTGCAGCAGGGGAGGCAAGGAGGTAATGCTGGAAGACCTCAGGCATTGGAGGGGAAAAAAAACCCAAACTTGTTTTTTTCCTCAATTTTCTGTAATGTAAAAGTAATTTTATATTGTTGAAACTTTTAACCTGACACATTTAGTAACTAAGCATGGTTTTAATATGCTACATTTTAACATTTTGGTGTTTTCCTCTGCTTGTTTCTGTTTAAGGCTGGATTTAATCTACGGAAGGTTAACAGGCACATCAAGTTTCCAGAAGTGATAGACTTGGCCCCATTCTGTACAGTTAAATGTAAAGTAAGTGAGAAAACAATCAGGCTCTCATTTCCCATATTCTAACGTGCTTTCCTAATTTAAGCTGCTGAGCAGAATCTCTGTAGAATGTTTGTCAAGCTTGGGTTATTTTGTGTGATGAACCAGGCCAACTTACAAGTGCAACTTGTACTTGAGTCCGTGTAACTCCACCGATCATAGTTGTAGCGCTTGCATGACTCTGTAACGATCGGCTTCCCTTTCACCAGCAAACAAAGCAAAGCCAAGAGTTTACTTTCTTTTTGGTTTAAAACCTTTTTAAAGCCTTCTGTAAGACCCAGTACCTGACTGACATACCTAAACTTCTGCTTTTATGTAGAACGTGGCTGAAGGGAATACAAAAGTACTGTACTCTCTCTATGGAGTTGTTGAACACAGTGGAACAATGAGGTCTGGGCACTACACTGCTTATGCTAAAATGAGAAGTATGAACAACCATCTCTCTGATCCTGTCCTTCGAGGACAGTCTCCTCAAGGTAAATTAATTGGAAATATTTTACAAGCTATTTCTTACTGCAGAAGAGCAACAGGACTGATCTGCTTCAATTCTTTGTCGTAACTTGTACTCCCAAATTCTTCCTTTCTAGAAACTGAACCGGTCAAAGGGCAGTGGTTCCACATCAGTGATACCCATGTGCAAGCCGTGTCTGCGTCGAAAGTGCTGAGCTCACAAGCTTATCTCCTGTTCTATGAGCGACTGCTCTAACTCGTCTGAGAAGCTGCCTTCAAGTGGTCTGAAAGAAAGCAGAGACTTGCAAATCACAGTGTTAAATGTTGGAGCTACTGTCTACAGCTGCAGGAATATACTTTATGCTTGTTAGACACACTGACAAATGGTTAATATACTTTTTCCAGCATTTTCACTACTTTTAAAAAAAATAAAGCAGATTTTTTTTTTCAAAATTAGAGCTTTGAATTTCTGTTGAATAATTTATTTGTTGGCACAGATGAGCAACCGCTGCTTTTAGTTTCCTGCAAGTGCCATGCATCTTAGTCAGCAACTCCTTCACTTTAAAGGGATCAGCCATAATTCTGATCTATAGTTATCTTGGCTATCATCTTTACCATCTTTTTTTGGACTGGGTTCCCAGCATAAGAAGCTGTTTCTTCCTACACATCTTAGAACTGAGACAAATTCAGCATCAGCTCTTTTTCCACTGTTGGTTTCTGTCCAATAGAGGAGCCCACACTCTGCTAAACCCTAGGAGTTCTGTAGCATGGGAACCTTAGAGTGGTATTTTGGCAAGGCTGAGAGCTCAGACCTCTCTCTCCTTTGTGCACTGGAAGGGTCCTTGCAGTGACTTGTCACGGTAAAGCCCTCCACAGTCCAGGCTTCGCATTGGCTTTCCTGTAAATAAAATCTTGGCTCCTCTTGTGCTAGAGCAGCAGCTGCTCGCCCTCAGTGCATTTTTCACAACAACCTTACTAAGAAAATGGCCAGCCTTATGTATTCTCGTTACCCTTACAGCCACGGGCAGTGGCACTTGGGCAGCTGCCTGTATCAGTATGCCAATCCTTCCGAAAACTTGCTGAGTTTATTTTTCAGCCACACCAGCAACTGACTATAAAGTGAGCGTTAGTGGAGCCGTCGTAATGGCAGCCTTATTTAGGCATAAGCTAGTTCTAGACTGGATTTAGCCTTCCACTCCCTTCTGGCTGTGAAACACAGCAGCTCTGGCAAGAGCAATAAAGGAATTAATTATTGAAGTGGCTTGAATTTCAAGTGCAGTTCTCTCAAGCTACAAGCGGTTTACTTTCCAAGAAGAATCTTCACGGGGGGCTTCAGCTGGAAGATTCCACTACTCTTGTCTCATGCTAGCTACCGCTGCTCACAGTTTATTTTTAAGGCCGGTAGAATGAGCTGTAGTTCACTGCTGTCCGGCTGCTGTTTTGAGAGCAGATACTCTTAAAAGGGTGAGGATGAAACGGATGCATGGAACAAAAATAAATGCAGGCATCGACCACAGACCTGCAACCGGATTTAATTATTTCAATACTGCTTTGACTTTTTGCACTCAAATGCTGGGTAAGGCGCAAAATTCGGAGCACAAGGAGCTGCAACTCCTACAGTGCTTGAATTGCAAGCTCAGTCAGTCTCCCTTATCCGGGTGCAGGTGTCAAGATGGTGGGGTGGGCTGCAGCTGTGTTCTCTCGTGAGGACAGGCCAGGCCTGCCTGATACTGGAGACAGCCAGCTTCAACAGACCCATGGCAGGGCACCTCAGCCAAGATGGCAGCACCCTGAGGAAAGCCTGTGTAAGCAAGCTGAAAATGCTGCCCAGGAGTGAGGGGGGGGAAAGTGCAGCCAACAGCCCTGTGAGCACTGAGAAGAGAGGAGGATCTCTGAGAGACCACAGTCCCCCTGTGGCTCATGGAGAGAACCCACGCTGGACCTCCACACTGGAGCCATGGAGGAGCCCAGGCCAGAATAGGGGGATGTGGGCCTTGGGAACAGCTGCAGAGAGAAGCCAGAAACTACAGCCCCGGGAGGACTGGTGGACTGTAACCTACAGAGGATCCCCATGTTGAAGCGGCTCATAAAGGACTCCCCGTGGGAGGGGAAAAGAAAGGGCAGAGAAAGGAACTATTACAGACTGACCACAGCCCCCAGACCCCACACCATAAGTAGAGAAGTTGGGAGTGATGGAGTACAGCTGAGCTTGGGAAAAAGGGAAGGAGAACAGGAAGGTGTTACAGGTTTTGTTCTTGTTTCTCACCCTCCAACTCTATTTTTAATTGGAAATTAATTAAATTTTCCCCATGTTGAACCTGTTCCACCTGAGACAATAATTGGTAAGTGATGACCCTATCTTCAGCTCAGCCCTTGAGCTTTTCCTACTGATTTTCCACCTCTGTCCTACTGAGGAAGGGGGCAGCTGGTGGTCACCCCACAAAAATGTCTCCATGTTTACGTATTGGGAACAACCATGTCACATCAAGTCCAAATAAAATGACAGTTAACATTTTAACAGTGAGTACGTTTATTGAAGTGTTTAGACACCACTGTTCATAACTTAAAGGCAACAGAGCAAACCCATCGTGACAGGATCCAACCGGAATATTAAAAAACTCACATAACCATGTCATTTAAGAAATACAATTAAATTGCTCAATCATTTTGGTCTTCATCCCAGTCTTTCTTTCCTGATGGAGGTTTAGGGCCACCAGCTGGTTTTGCCATAATGATCTTGAAGGTAACAGAGAAACAGAAAAAGACAAGGTTAGAAATGGACTCTTAGCCCACTCTTACTCATAACCATGTAAGTAAGAGTGACATGTTGTTGACATGACTGTCAACATTCACTAAATTCATGCATTTTCCCTACTCTGAACCTAAGCCAGTGAGTATTAGTATCCATCTAACTGAGATACTCACAAATCACTTGCTTTTTTTGCTCTTGAAAACAGCAGAAGCTGAGCTCTGATATACAAGAAGAGGGCTTCTACCTCGTTTTTGCATGCAAATTAAGACTTCAGTTAGTCTACAGAAAGCGAGTGCTTCAATAGGCTAACGAATGATTGGTTTACAGGATGCACACTACAGAAAACAGAAGAATTATCACAGCTATTGTTCCGAGTTACTGAGTCTAACATCACACTTTGAAAGCACAAAGTCCACTAGTCCACTACCATGGTAAAGGCTCATTTTCTGCACTCGCTGTAGTGACAAGGTAAAATTAAAACAGCACCCGCCGCCATCCCTTCAATGAAAATCTCGTTTCTGGAGTAACATGAATTTGCAAAGGCACAAACAGAAAACGTGAGACAGCAGTGTTAAGTGCCCTCAAGGAAAATACCATCTGCCATGTGCTTGTCAATATGCTCATGCATGAACTCACACACAGGTACCTCTCTGCTAGAGAACCAGAGCTTACTGCAACGCTACTGTTCAGGCTCATCTTTCCAGTCATCCTTATCCCAATGTCCTTGTTGTTTAGGGGCTTTTGGACCGCCTGCTGTTTTTGCCATAATAATCTACAGAAATTTTACATGCAAATACATTTTTGCTCAAGTTCCACAAAATAGATGAAGTTAAGATTTTTATCATTAAGACTACAACCTCCGTTTTCCTTAGAAGTTGGATTTTCATATTAAAACAATATATGAGAGAAGGTTTCTTGTGCTAAAACTTAGTAGGAACTTTGTTCCTACTGAAGTTAGGATAAATTTCTAGATATCAACTGTGAGCCTTAAAAAAAGAAAAAGAAGCATTACTAGCACTCCTATGGAAGCAGCAACATCACAACATTCCAAATCAAGAACTCTTAAACAAACTACTTCCTGTTTTTCAGAAATAACCCTGTTTTCCAGTATCACATTTTTATGCCTTGCATTCCCAGATTCACATATTTTGCATGTGTTCTGCCTGCTGAGTTAAAGGTTTGTAAGGGTCCACTTGGCGAGCTTTGCGAGCTTACCTGATCTACCCTTAGGACAGTTACTGCTGCGTTTGTAGCTAGCTTGATACCCCAGGATTTTCCAAGATATGTGTCCAATACACCAGCTTCCAACATATCCTTCACAGCAGCAGCTTCAGCCTACCAGACACAGTGGGGGGAAACATCATTAAAACTTTCTCAGGCTCCTACCTAGCAAGTTTTTCAAGGTTTCCAATTTTACAGGTTTAAAACAAGTTATCGCTTTTCTGATCTCATCTTATCTCCTCAGAAAACATACATTCGTAATCCATTAGCAGGAAGACACAGTAAGTAACTACTAAAGATTATTCATCACATTAATTCAGTATCTCACTTTATCTCCTCCACGAGACCACTATACTACATTGAATTTAATTGCTTGCTGAAAAAAAACCCAAACACTGCTTCCATATTACAATTTAAAGTTCTTCTTCTAGACTGTGCAACACAGAGCTTCAATGATTTAAATTGATCTATAAATACTTCATACTGATAAAAGTGCTTTTTAATATAACCCTGTGCTGCAGAGCACCAAGCAATGCGAGAGACTACTCACATCAATATCAAATCCAACGTTTTTGTTCCCTTCCTGATGCACAGCATAAAGCTTGGAGATGACCTCATTAGCCTTTACTCCAGAGTTTTCTGCCAGTGCTCGAGGAATAGCTTCAAATGCCTCAGCAAACTTCTTGATGGCATATTGATCAAGCCCAGGACAAGTCTAAAGTAAAGATGAAAATCATGTCAGCATTTCAAAAAACCTTAAGATAAGAAGGCATTACCTCCCATATATTTTAGTGATTCATATGCATTAATAGACATATATATTCTGGTATCAAATAATATGTATATATTTTTATAAGTCACATATATATATAGAAATACATATATGTATGCGTGTGTGAAAGTGCACTTGCTGTACCTCTCCGTAAGATGTGATCTGCTTGGCTAATTCAATCTCTGTTGCACCACCTCCAGGAACAAGACGCTTATCCTGTGAACAGAATCCCCACAAAGTTATACTTAAAGCATCAGAGTAATTTTCACTTTTTTAGAATTTACGTGCTCTATCAAGAATGCAACAGAACTTTATCCCACACAGACTTATTAAGAATCTATTTCAGAACAAACATGCATTATGAAATCAATTTACCAGAATTTACTCATTCATTTGAAATGTTTTTGAAGAAAAATATCTTTTCTAAAAGGCAAAATAATAGTGCAGTGCATTTTGTGTCTGGGGGTTTTGGGTTTTTTATTGTTGTTTGTTTGGTTTTTTTTAAGTATCACATTTTCCATTAACTTACTGGGAAATACACAGGAAACCAATCCACTGTATACTAAATTTAATATGTCAACATCACAAGGTGTGGGATTGGGGTTGTGTGTGTTTGTTTGTTTTTCTTTTTAAACTAGCATTTTGGATATCCTTCAGTAAACCAGCATTCACTTAAGAAATCCCAGTCTTTTAAACAGCAAAGTGTTGTATTAAATTATCTATCAGGACCACTCCTGGAGACAATCATAAACGCACAGTCTATGGCTGCACTCTAAATTAATGTGCATGTCTTGTTACGTACAGGACATTAAGCAAAAAAGAAGAGTTTTACATTTTTGTGTGCCACCTTCCAAGTAAATACACAAACATTTCCTTCTGTATTAAAAAAAAAAACCAACAACATTCAATTCCTCAGAAGCTGCTCAGAAAGAACCCTGAAGAACTGAGTTCTTCCATCTATAAACGTATCCGTAGTACATGGAGGAAATATTCCTTGTCATCAACAAATTAGATATTTATTTTGCAACCAGTCAGTTCATGCTGACCCCCAGTGACAAAAAAAAAAAAGCTATCTAAATTTTCTTCTGTGCCTGGTTGCCAAGGAACAGTACAAAACTTCCAGGGAAACAACCAAGAAAGAGCTGACTGCCATTAGAAAGTGGTAAAACTTGCCTATCTTCAAGAACTCTTTACTGGAAAACTGAGTGTAGCACAACACTGAGCACCATCTTGTATGTACAACTGTATCCACAAGGATGTCAGCAACTATCTTCTCTACACAGCCCTCTACACCTCAGTACTACACAGCCTTCTCTAAACCTCAAGAAGCCCCCTAAGCTGATAATGTAAATACCTGCTACAGTCTTTGTAACAAAGGAGTACAAAGCAAGCACAAGTCTTGTCTCAAACTGATCCACTGCTCAGTTTTAGTAACTGAAGTGTTATGGTTACTTACTCTTGTGAGTACTTTGAAAGTATTTACACCATCATCCACTGCTCTTTCTATGTCATCCATCAGATTGTCTGTAGAGCCACGAATAAGTATAGTAGAAATGGCACCATCTTCCTTTTCTGTTCAGACAGACGTGCGTTACTGAATTAAGTTTGTTAGATGCAACACACGTACAGACATCATACTTCCAGAACAGTGGCATCATAGTTCCACAGAACACACATACCATGCTTAAACACAACAACTTGTGTATCTCCAACCTCTGATAAATATACACTATTGCAGTGACCCATTTCTTCTAGAGTAGGGGGAGTCTGGAAAGAGAAACAAGAGTTAAGAGGTGAACCTGCTCATCACTACTCTCCCTTTGGCTCCTCATTTGAAAAGTCCTTACCAGTCTGGGTAGGGCTGTTGCACCAACGGTTTTGCAGAGTCTTCTCAGATCCCACTTTGAGTTCAACCTTCAATAACAAAAACAGTCTTTCTAATAACACTTTTCCAGAGCAAACATTAGCACATACAAGTAAGCACTCACCTAACTTGTCAATATTTTGTAAACTAATGACATCTATCAAAATGTACTGCATCATGTTATAAAACCCACTTGTTTATTCTGCCAGTTATAATTATCTATTTCCAGGGAATCTATGCAGACTATTTTCTAAGAATTTAAAAACAAGTAGTTCAAATACACAGAAATTACCATATTTCATCTTATAGTGCATAAGACTTAAATTGGTCCTTACAACACCTCTAAAATAATCCTCCTTTGTTACGCAAGAGATGACAGTATCATGCTCCATTTCCAGGAGTTCAAACTTCTTGGATAACACCCATGAAGTTAAAGTTTCCAACACAGGACCACTTATTTGTGTGATACCTGAGAGCTGCTGCTAGCAATATGACTTTATGTTGTGCAGAATCTACTACAAGGATGTAAAAACATGCTCTATTTATAAATAAAAATATTTAAGGCCCAAAGAAAAGCATTAAGAATTAGTTCTTCCATCCATCAATACATCAGTGATGCATGGAGGCATATCTCATCATTGCTGAAGCACAGCATGAGGACTGTGACCAGGAGGAACCGTTATGGTAAAGTCCTATATGCCTTTAAGGCCACATCCCTTTTTACTGGATCCACAGATTTTGATATTCTGGATTTCAGTTGCGCTGTCAAGACACCTAAACCAGAGGAACAGTACCATACGCACAAGGTACTCCCCAATTAGCTGTCACACAGAGATGAAATTCTATCAAGAAACATAAGCTATGAAACAACCAAATTGCAGCTCAGGTTTTGATCCACTAGAAAAAAAATCAGTCTGCAATATTTTGGTTCTAATTTGAGAGCCGAGAGACAACATGGTAAATACACTTCATAAACCTGGTAGAACCAATGTTTTTATGCTCTTCTAGTACTTACCTGACCAACATAAGATTGTATTTGTTGGCATAATGAAGTGCCATGTCCGCCACTTTGCCACCTGTTACTACTACGTTTGCACCAGTATCAGCAATAGCTTTGACTTGCAAATCCATTAGATTTTCTTCTCCCTTACTGAAATTCATCAGTTCTTCAGCATTCTTTATAAGTACGGTGCCCTAAGTAAGACACATACACTCTTATCAATTCAGTGTTAGCTCTATCTTTAAAAGTGGTTTTGACAAACCATTTTGTCTCCCAACCCATGCACAAACATCAAGACATCCTATTTTACAATACTGCCACCTTTCCCAGGCAATGGGGTAAAACAAGTCCAAAGAAGTGCAATTTTAGCATTTCTAAACAACTTAGACATTCAAGCATTCCAGCATGTAGTTTGGGTCAAATAGCCCAACAACACCAACAACTCCCCGACCCCAAAAACCCTGTAAAGCAAAATTAGGTTTGGAAGTTTCCTATGAACTTTTTAAAACTAATGAACTCAATATTAACAAAAATATCTTAATCACCAAGTGTTGAGAATATTTATAGTTAAGTCTAAAAATAAGAGTACATGAGCATAAATAGGTATCTGACTTATTTTGAGCTTCTACATACCTTAGTTTCAGTTATCATACCATCAAAAGGGCAGGAATACACAGCTATTTTTGCATCTTTGACAGAAGTAACATCTCCTTCAGTTTCTTTTTTAAAAACCATGCCATGCAATACTGAGGAAGCAGAGATACCAGCGCCCTGAAAGGAAAGAAATGGAATGGGGGAAAGTCATACCATTATTTATTGTCAGAAAGCTGCACTACCCTTCATGAAAGGTGGTCCTTACATTGATTTGAATGTAGCAACCTACGTTTTCATTGCAGCACAAAGACGACTTAAGATGATGCAGCAACATGAAACACTGTCTTATAAGGTTCCCAAATTTCGGATTAGTTGGTGCTCTAGCTTAAGCCTTGTGACATTCTTTTTCTGTGCTCAACTTGTTACGTATTTATTAGCAGGGGAAAAAAAACAGGGGGGAAACTCATGGTAGATCCAAGATTGTTCCAATCCTATGTACTATACTGAGGCCTGAAGTCCCACTGACAGAACGAACAAGCAAGATTAGACCACTATATTAAGGCCAGCCTAATCTCGTGACTGCTTCTACAGCAAGAACACAATCAAATCCCCTGTGTATAAGTAGGTTAATGTATCTGATTTAGTGTAAACTTTCAATATTAATGATTTTTGTTTCTGAAAGCTGCCGCTGGGCACTACAGAAGGAACATAAAGACCAATTTCCAAAACTTGTTATGCATACTACAACACAAAAGAGATTAGATAAAAATTAACTTTCATTAAACTGCTTACCATAATAATACAGTAAAGCTAGCTAGTTCCAACTTACCACAATTTTGCACACTCTGATATTATCAACGTTGAAATGACCAGAATCAGGAAGAATAGAAACTGTTTGGCAATTAAAAAAAAAATTGTGTTAATGAATAAAGTAGAACAATGGCACCATAAATAACGCCTAGAGATTTTCTATTCAATGTTTTGAGATGCCTGCCTATATTTGAAGCAGTTATAATCTGTTAATAACCTGCATCAAGAGAAACAGAAATTTTCTTTTTACAATGTAGTAATCAGAAAGCATTCAGGCAGCTGCTCAGTTAAATTACATCCCATTGCCATTCACTTATGTACATTCAAAGAGTGAAGAGTGACTCAGTATTTTGAGAAAACACCTAAAGTAGACATGAAACTGGGTTTTTTTGAAATTTAAAGAGAGAAAACAACACAACTACAATCTTGCTTCCATTATTCTGTAGCTGAGACTAGTAACAGCTTATCTGAAGTGTAATACATCTTCCTAACAATAAAAACCATGAACGAAAATGGCTTTCTGCTTTAAAAAGACAAAAAAGCTATTTATAGAATTGTTTAGTAGAAAACACAAATCTTTTCTGAGCCACAATCCAACGAAGCATGCAACATGAGAAAGAAGGTCATACTAATTTCAGAAGCTAAAGCATTCCATTAAATTAAAATAGATAAACTAAACATGACATTTATCTTACGTGAAGAGGTTACTAATGATTATAAGCAAAGTTACTCAGTTTTTTAGAGGCATGCACAAATCTGTTCTTGTCCACTTACCACAGGCCTGAGCAATAAGCTTTGCCAAGAATTGTTCATTGCCATACTGTTTGCTCATCACTGAAGTGTTCAACAAAGATGCCACTTCTTCAACATCTCTAAGGTTCTTTGCAGAACAGCACACCAAGTCTGGAAGAATTTCTAGGGCTTTCTTGCAAGCCTTTTCATATCCTTCAATCACCTGTGCAGCAAACAATAAATATTCACTACTCCATCACACTACGCATTCATACTGCTAACAGCTCCCTTTCAAAGGGCCATAAAACATTAACAAGTGCAAAAGCTCACAAGTAAGCAAGCAATCACAAGCAGCAGAAAATAATGCTGTTCTTCATATGTCTCCACCTAAAATAACTAGTTCAGAAGGAAGCAGAAGATTCACAACCTTACAACTCAAGAATACTGACTAACAGCAATCTAAATTTAAGCCATGTGAATTGCAACAACAATATAACTTGCCTCTGAGACCGATAACCCCATCCTCAAAAGGTCTTCTGCTAACTCCAGAAGAACTCCAGCAAAAACAAGGACAAAGTTTGTTCCATCTCCAACTTCTTGCTCTTGCATATGGGAAGCCATCACAAGCATTTTCGCAGCAGGATGCTGGACCTTTACAAGAAGTGACACATTTTAGCTACCAACATTCCACCTAGACTACAGCTCCAGGTTTGTCTGTGCATCCAGTGTAAGATCTCTAATTTCAAATTGTATCTAAACATACTAACAATGCACAAAAGAAAGAAGCACAGATTATCTTAATTGGCTAGTTTCCCTAGCAAGAAAAAGTACAAACACAGATGTTAAAGAAAAAAAAAAAAAAAGGCAGACAACAGAACATTTCCCCTGCATCATGAATTAGGTACCTTTGACATCGGTTCTGTGCTAGTTTTACAGGTTGCAGTAGCTTCACAATCAAGCTCTGCGAGAGGAAAACGGCCTGAAGTTTAGATCTTCAAGCTGAATTCTTACGTGTAATACCAAAGGACATGTCTACTGTTTAATTCTAGTGTTTTTTCTGCTTAAGACTGCACTGCTTTCCCTTTCTTTCAAAGAAAAACTGTATTCTTGAATGTAATCAGAGAAGCTTGGCATTTAATCCCAGAAAGTAACATTGAAGACTTACCAGGTTAAGTAACTAGCCTACGGATTATTTTTTAAAAACAGAACTGAGACTTCCACAGTTATTCTACTTACACCAAACCACAGTACATTAAATAAGGAAATTAAATGCTTAATATTGATTATTTAATGTGTCCACCTGGAACACATTCCTGTGCAACCTGCTCTAGGTGGACCTGCTTCAGCAGGGGGGTTGGAATAGATGATGTTTAGAGGTCCCTTCCAAGGTGTATCATTCTGTGATACTATTTCTATCAGTAAGTACGGAATTCAGTAAAATATTGTGTTGCAATACAAATACAAACTGGATAGTAAGAGAAAAAGCTAGGACAAGTCAGTATTTCCACAATTTTACTGTATTCACAGGAGAATGCTGTTATATCCTTGGCTTCTTAAATACAATTAACATATTTTAAACAGACAAGAGAACATGGCAACACTGAGAGACTAACACAACTATTTCATGCAGAGTTTTCCGAACACTGTATTTTCCAGACATTCCCTCTTCTACGTCTACGCTGTTCTGGGGAGGAAGAAAGTAGGCAATTAGTCAGTGTCTTCTGTAACTACTTAGTGATGCTTTATAAAAGAGTTCTGTTCTTCACTGTAGATACAGCCCAATGCCTTTACTCAAATCCAGCAAAAAATATAAATTATTTACAAAATTACATACATAATCATCTGGCAGGGTGACATATATTCCCTTATTAACATTCAGAACCACAGCAGCCCATGAACAGAAACACTAGTTCACAAGTGACTCCTTCCGAAGGAAGAAAACTTACCTCCAGCTCTCTCAAGATAGTAGCAGCATCATTTGTAACAAAAAGCTTCTCCAGGTGATTGATAACCATTTTGTTCATTCCTAATGAGAAGAAAAAAAAAAATATCATCCATTAGACAAATATTGTTTTGTACACAGATGTTTCATAATTTTCAGGTATATCTTACATATTAAAACGTTAGATGATTTAAGAACCTAAAAGACTTCTGTGAAATAACACTTGGGAGCGTGTTACATTACAGAAAAATCAGTAATTTCTGAATAAGCAGTTCCCTCTTCGGAAATATTAGTGCATTACTTGATTGATACTGAACAACACCTTTTGTTTTGGTCTATCTTGTCAAGGATGGTACAGTTATGTTTATGACTATCTACCAAGTTACTGATTTTCCTTTATTTTTTGTAGGCCATCCATATAGCAGCAGTAAGACAATGAAGAGGACACAGTAATCAGTTCAAAAACCTGGCAAAGGCAGGTACATTGGGCATAACTTAGGAGCTAATCACAGTCTGATCTGTATAGCCACAAAGAGTATTTACAAGTTCTAGAAGAAGCCCAACACGTTACCTCAAAAACAATAATTTGTTTCATTATCAAGGTAGGTTTTGCTTTCAAATGTAACATTTCGCTTAAAATCACTATAATAATTTTAGGATTGACTTACCATTTGGTCCATAAGCTGTACGGGTGGTTTGAGCAAGTTCTTTGCATGCCTGGATGTTCCTATAGACTGCTTCTTCTAGTCCTGAATAATGCTACAAAGAAAAACATTCTGCTCAGAATTAGGCTTCCTAACAAAAAAGAAAGGATGATCTAGTAGTTTCTCCTCAAAGCAGCAATAATATACTGAGTCCACAAAAGTTTTAGATTAATTCACATCTGGTATTTCACCTAAAGTTTAAACAGAAACTAAACCTTACCCAAAGACAGTGAAAAAAGAACTACTGTGTACTCCTCCTCAACTAGGCAGCTCAGCAGACACAGTAACTTTCTGAACAGAAAATATAAACAGCACCAGTTTTACAATACAGTTTGCATCTCTTCAGTCTACCAAAGAAGTGAGTGCCAAAGATAAACAGAAAATAACCAAGATGAGATTGGTGAGGGGCAAGGATTTTGTAAGCATGTGTTTTCGTACATCCCTCTACTCACAGCTCTGTATTCCACAAAAAAGATCAATTTAACTCAGTTGTACAATCAAACACATGGTTTGGAAATTTAGAAGCAGAATGATTCATAAAATATTTGTACTTGAGAAGCCAAATCAGTCTGACTTCAGTTTGGAAGCTTTAAAAAAAAAAAAAAAAAAAAAAAAAAAGAGAGGGATCCCCTAGAAATGGCCTCATGAAAGAGCAAAATAAAAAGTACTGTGTGGTCCATAGGAGAAGATCCTTTCTAATAACATTTACTCTCTAAATACAAAATAAACATCTCAGAATGACAGCTGCCTCCTTCTTTCGTAAATGGCAGCACTTGTTATTCTGGCCTTGAATTCTACATTACAGAGCCATCAGGTAAGCCACTCTTGTTTCCCTGCTCTCCACATATGCCACTCTAAGCCTCCAAGGAAGATTCTAAAAAGAAAAACAGAGGTCTCTCGGTGTTGCTTTACATTAAGCAGAAATGTTCATCTTTTATTTTCCCCTGCAATAAAAAAAGAAATAAATCCTCAAACCTTTCTTGCTCTCTGCCTGCTCTTTCAAATAAAGCTTCTGCTTTATCAGGCACAGTCCTTGACTATTATCAAAATCGACATTCAGATAACGTTAAACACAACGAAAACGGATTTATGGAAAGGGAGTATATGAAAAATGCTATTCTACAATACCTCTGTAGAATAACAGAAGTATTTCTCTTATGGGCACGGCCACAAAGAGTCAAGGGATGAACACAACAAGCGGGACACCTCTGAACACCTAAATCTATAAAACCCGGTGTAATTTTGCTTGGCCAACTGCCCACAACAGCTCTCCACAGCTCACCCCTTCCAGCCACCCTTTTTCACACCGGAGGCCTGAGCGCCCTGCAACAGCTCGGCATCCACCACCA
>VXBJ01007490.1:679554-737176 GCA_013400055.1 Nycticryphes semicollaris | reverse complement strand
CCCGCCACGCCGGGCCAGCCGGCTGCCGCCCCACCAAGCAACGGGAACCCACCGAGGTTCCCCTGTAGGTGGCGAGAAGCCGAGGCGGGGAGACAGGATGGCGGCCCCGGCCGAGCTTTCTGGAAGGCCGCGTGCGCCAGGCGCCGCCCGNTGGATGGAAGGGGGAAAGGCCTCCCCCACCCGCCCCGCGGGACTCTTACCTTCGCTCCCTCCTTGAGCATCTGGGCGAAGCCCGGGGCCTTGGGAACGTGCAGCGCCATCTTCCCTCCGCTCCTTCCAGTCACCGCCGGGGACGACGGGAGGGACGGGGCGCGCAGGCGCGGTGAGGCGGCTGGGGAAGGAGGATGGCGGGGCGGGGAGAGGCTTTCGGCGGCACCACGGGATGCGCGGAGAAAAGCGGGGCCTGGTTCCTGCTTCTCCTCCGAACCGGCGGTGGGTGGCGCTCAGGCTTCGGCTTTCAGCCCCGGGTCAGAGGGGTTTCCTGAAAGCCGCGGCCGCCTCGTCTGGTATCTTTGCTCGCCTGACGCCTTTACTCGCCTTGCAGTGCCGGCTGAGGAGGCTAAAAGCTCGCGCAGCCCAAGGCCTGACCGTCAGTTGAAAGCTTCTTCAAGGAGAGAATAGAGATTGATTTAGGACGTTTAGAGACTTCTGACTTGGGGGATGGCTGGTGTGCCCTGCGGCTGCGTGTTTTGCTTTAGGTGAATGAAACCAGCCAAAGTCAATGGTTCATCTCACTCGCAATCATAGAATCGCTTAGGTTGGAAGAGAGCTTTCAGATCATCTAGTGCAACCGTCAGCCTGACACTGTCAAAACCCATCACTAAACCATGTCCCTGAGCACCCTGTCCACATGTGTTTTAAATACCTCCAAGCATGGTGACTCAACCACTAACCTGGACAGCCTGTTTCAATGCTCAATAACCCTTTCAGTGTAAACGTTTTTCCTAATATCCAACCTTTGCAGGCTTCAGTCAAGTATTTTGCTGAGTACAAACCTGACTTGCTCAAATGGAAGCAAAATGTATTGCTAAGAAGACTAAGCATAGTCAAGTCCTCATTATGCAGGCTAATCCCATGTAAAGTGCATGCTGTGGACATGCTGAAGAGTACTTTGGAGGCTCACCTTGACATCTCTGCAAGTAGCTGAGGTCCAGCATGGAGACAGTGGATCTGCTCCTGTATGGAGCTGCTTTATGTATGGAGCTGCTTTAGGTTTGATAAGTTTTATTAACTTTGCTTCTGTGACACACAAAATCAAGAACAGTGTTTCAAGACGAGAACTTCAAGGCCTTAGAAATAATACTGCTGCATTTAGACAACACAGTATCTGAGCTTGTAACCCAGCAGAGACTGAGTTGCTCCATCTCTGCAGCACAAACAGGTCGCCTGCTATGTTAATAAAATCACTTGGTATGTGTTGCTTAAGTAACCTGAGGAGGAGGTTGTTTAGTTTCACTGTCTTATTATTCTTAAAATTCAATCATGGGAGTGTAAAAGAGTGGTGGTAGACAGCAAAACTACGTAAAGCACCCCATGAATGAACCCCAAAAAATCTGTACGCAATTTTGCTAGAAGTATTCAGAGGCAAATGCCGCTTGAGGCAGAAGAGGGAACTTACTCAGCCCTGAGTATCATGACCAAGAAGTATGGATACTTCCAAAAAGAAGTGCTGGGGTTTGGCATAAGAGACAACCCCATTTGTCCCTCTCTTCATTCTTCCACCACAGTGCAACTAGGAAAGAAGGAAATGTCTGTCCTGTTCTACAGCCAAGCCAAGATACCAGAAACTCTATTTTATAAAAGCAACTTCTGTTATCTGTTTTTAGCCATGGAGATCAGGGGAGATACTCCTAAGTCATGAGCATGAAGTCATGGGCATTCTATCAATAGTTGAATGTGTTCTAGTCAGAGGCATTCATTTTAGGGGAGAGAGGAAAGATGGTTCAAGTGGTTAGACTGCTGACCAGTAACTGCAGGGTTTGTTTTAGTTCTATGTGACTAATAGCCTATATGACCTCAGACAAGTCTCTAGGGATTAATCAGCAGTTAAAAGTTTAATCTTTTTTTTTTTTTTTTAGTGTATATTTTATATTTTCAGTGTCATCACCTGGATGTAGCTACCACATTGTTACAGGACTTAACATGAGTACATTTTTTTCCACATAGGAAAGAGAATGGCTAAATGATGAAATGGCTTCCTGGAGATTTTGCAGTCTTCAACCAGGAAGTCTGTGGCTCTTTTCCTGTAGGATCCTCTCACTTGCCTAGGTGCCTTGCCAACCTGGGCATAAATTATGATGCCCTACACAGCATTGATTTGTATCTAAAAATGTTTCTGAACTCATTGGCATGCATTGGTATTCTTCTCCTTCCTTGATTTTCACCAAGACAAGTAACAGAATAATCAAGGCAATAGTATGTAAGATGCTCAAGAAACAGGATTTTACTATTAAAAATACATCTCAAGTTTATGCTCGTTGTAACCTTTCCATAACAAGAAAGGCTGAATATTTATCTTTTCAGAACTTCTGAGCTCTGTTCTCTGATGTTTCAGGGAATGGCCTCTCCAAATAACTCACTTCATCAGAACCTTAGTAAACATTAGCTCAGAAATTAAATCAAGGTTTATTTTTGCCTGGCAATGTGGCATGTTAACCTTGTGAGCATTCATCCTACTAAGAAGGTGACGTTCCCTTTCTGAGTCTTCAATAATTAAAATGCTGTTATTTAATTAGTCTCTCAAGTGGTTATATACAGAAAATGTATCTTGCTTAATGTTGGAACTACAACAAAAAGCAGCTCACAAAGGCCAACAGTAACCATCGCAGCATTGCATGGTGCTCCTTGTTAAGTCAACTCTACTGGAGTAAATTAAGCAACCTTGGAGTGAAAGACTCATCTCTTCTTATTCAGCACTTCAGCTGTCCAGTTTGCTCCAGTTTAGGCTTCTTCCTAGGTGTTGCTTTTGTATGGAGAAGTAGATTTACCCATGTTTGTTTCTACTCATAATATTGCAGAGTCATAAAGTCAATGTTGCTCAATGATTCCACGCTCCAGGTCCAGTGTTTTAAGCCAGGACAGTGGCCACAAAGGCAGTCCCATCTCTGGCTGCTCGCTTCACCTCTGCATTCTCCTTTCCCTTCTCTCAAATCCTCTCTTGCCAAGCATTTGTGCACCCATGAGATGAACGAGATTAGGGCACTGATCTACATTAAGACTAACCAAAGAGAAGCCTGGCAGGCTTTCAGATTCCCTGCTCATGACATGTCTGTGCAAAGCCTTGGGCTTGCACAAGGAGAGATGAAGGGACACATGGCAGTAGTCTCTCTGTGGCAGTGCTATCTCCAAAGATTTTGGGAACTGCCCTGTTGGTAAAGTGCTTTTATTGAAGATTATTCTAGCTACATTTTCTAAAATCAGAATACCACTAAAACAAAAATATATATGTATGTTTGTGATTATGAATATAATATATATATATATAACTCTTTATTAAACTATCACTAAAACATCTCTTTCTGTTATAATCAGGAGTTGTTTGGGACTCACAGTCTAATCATGACTTTGACTTGGCCTTGATCTTTTTTTAGCTACTCATCTACACCATTTATATTCTGCACAGACATTGCCATGCTAAGAGACCATCCAAAGGTCAGAGGGTTGGTTATTGGCAGTTGGCTGCCCTTTCACCAGCCAAAATCTATTACTGTACACATGGAAATCCCCAGCTTATCTGTAGGCACATGTTTTTCAAATTCTAAGATGGTAAAATTTTAACAAGATCTCGGGAAGTTCATAAAAAGGACAGAGTGTTGATTTCTATTTGCTTATTCAGCAGTGGGAACCTGAGCAATTGGCAAACAAAGGATAGAAAAGTATTTGCTAAAGTTGAGAGTGTCACATCCGACTGTGTTTGTCCAGCAATAACATATGGCCAATGAAAAAATGTCAGTGGCATGTTGAGGGAAGCCTGAGGACCGTACCTAGTTTGCAGAGAATCATGCTTATACATGAAACAAAGAATTGGGAACCACATAGGGCTGAACATTCAGGGTGAACACAGTTCTCTTAGTAATGGCAGCAGCAGTTACATCAGCTTTTCCCAGATTGTGCTTATCACACGTATGACATAATGAGAAGAAGCACTCTAATCAACTAGAGTACTTTTAATCAACTGAGTACTGCTTAGGTCATTTTGTCCACAGCTCCTGGGTTAAATGCCACCCTCTTCCTGGATTTATCTCACTTATTGGTTACAGAAGATTGCAAGCTGGACAGGAAAGCGAGATTTCCTTACCATTTGTGTATTCTTACTTCAGTGTATGTGCTTTCTGCTAGAGCTAATCCAGTTAGCTTGAGTCATGGGAAAGCACTTCTGGGGATTTTAGAGGAGTATTGCCTTTGCATGGGATCGGTAGCTTAATTTGTTTGAAAATTTTGACATATTAAAATAATGATGACACTCACCAGCTGAGTTAAGGATCCAGTACATTTGATTCTACCTGCACAAATGGCAAGAATTCAGAGATGCCTCTAAACAACCAAGATTGGGAAGGATGATAGTCTCAGAAAGGAACTGATGCTGTTTGTGCTGATTTTGTATTGCAGGTACAATCATGGTATAAAATCATGCTGTGACACTAGTACAGTACACAACAAAATACAATTCAAGAGCCTCTACTTCACGAGAGAAAGCAAAATGTTGAGGTCTTTCGGGTGTTGAAGTCATAAGACAGAAAGCATAATTGGGCAAAAATTATGTCTTCTAGATGATGAACTCTGTTTTGCATGAGGAGGTCACAGCCAGAATCAGATACAGGCTAGAGAAACATCTTTCTTCAGTCTTCAAAGTGGTCATATGGGAATTTTTTTCCGGTGGAGTGCACAGGAGCCTGCAAATACTTGGAAATACAAGCCAGCTGCTATTGAAAGTTCAGCTGTTCTTGTAGAGGTGGGGAGAATTTATTAGTATGTGGATGTGGGAACTTGAAGAACATCAAACTGAGGAGTGAGAGGGAAACAGGAATTTTAGGCTGTAATTAGAAAAGATAGGAAATAGTGGAAGAGGCTGGAAGGCTTGGCATTGAATAGATGAAGACTTCTGCAGAAATAGCACCCAAATGAAGTCATGAAGAGTAAATAAATAACAACTGCAGACTCCTGGACACAAGCTACTACCACACCCGATTTGCATTTCTTTCAGCTCTGCAGCTGACACTAAGCAGAAAAAAATGTAGCCAATGCTAGGATTCTGAGATCAGGACCACAACTTACATTGATTGGTACTTGGGCCACTGAGATCTGTGTCATGCCTTCACTTGGATGCCCAATCTGGAATTTTCTAAGGATAGTCTAAAACAGTACTAGGACATCAGGACAAAGATGGGGGTTTCCCCAATTTTTAATACTTTGTTTTTCTACCCAAATACTTTTGAAGACCTTGTCCAAGTAACTATAAATTTTGTTTCTCATACGATCCTCATTCTTATTTGGGGATTAATTTTAGGGTTCTTAATTGCATGTCATCTAAATATACTTGTTGAGAGAAATCCATTAATCCTCCAGAACTCCGGTCAGTGGGCGTCTCCTGGCCCACCTTTCTCTGTATTGGGCCCAGGATTTGCAGAGTACACTCCTTCTTGCTGCCAGCATAGAGTGGGACCCAGCAGAATGCCCTATGGAACTTTTGTGTGTCCCCTTATTTCCTGGCTATCTGCCAGCGGCTTGGAAATTGACCTGAATCTGTGCTTGGTTGTGAATCAAAAGAACTCCAAAGGCACCTTTGCAGCCCTCATTTCTGCACTGCATAACCTTCCTAGCTGTAACTAAGAATCCTAACTTGCACAGTAATGCATAGTCTTTCCTACGTGATTCCTGAAGTGTTTGAAGAAATGTTAAAGAATAAATGGTGTGCTCTTCCGAAAAGCAGGAGATACTATACCACGTTGCAGAAATAAGGGAACCATGCTGTACTGTAGCAGGGGCCGTGGGTTCACGCTAATAGTTTAGACTGTTGCACAGGACTTGTTCCCTGTATTGCATGCTAAATCCTCAAAGCGTGATCTTGTGTTTGTACAGTACACACATCACCTACTACCTAAAAAACCTATTAAGTTGAAATCTATTCCATTGCTATTTAACTTCTACAGCAGAGAAAAATGAAATAACATACATGAAGAAAATTATTACGGGCAGTTACGGAAGTATCATTTAAGCAGTGCAACACACATTACATATAAATAGTAAACAGAAAACATTTTCTAATAAACAACTTCAAAACAGGTAATTGTGAAGGTACTGGTGTTGTAATATGTGCAAAGGAAATGCTAATGTCCTGGAGGTTTATTTAATAAGACAATCACCATAATATACATCTAATCAGCAGGAACTAATGTTTGCACTGTGCTATGATGATATGTAAAGCTACAGAAATACTGCATTACTTTATTTATGTGTATTTGCTAAGTATTTGATCTCCTGGTAGCTTTCATACTGCACAATGAGTGGGCAAAATGAGAATGAGAGAACTAGGCTGAGGTAAACAAAAGCATAAAGGATGTTACCAGACATTGAAGTTCCAAGGTGAAGGTGGCAACACCACATCCCTGACTCAGCTGTATCAGTAGTTTTCCTTGTTGGCTATCAGGCAGCTCTAATTCTGAACCCTGCATTGGGGTTAAGACTCTTGAAGCAGTAATTGAACAATAAAGAAATCTCTGCCTTTTTTGATTTAAAGGATAATTGTTCCAACTGTCTTTCATTGTCAGTATTGCTTGTCTTACCAGTTCTGCAGACTAGATGTTCATTGCTTAGCAAAGAATAGATTTTATCTGTGATGCATTTGAGCTTCTTATTTTTTTTTTCTTTTTTTTTAACCAAGTACAGTGAAGTGAATGTCTAAATGTTTGTTATGCATCTTCATGGTCCAGGTTCTGAGTTCTATTGACTAAAATACGGATAAGCCAGGTATATGATTCACGACAGATTCTCTGCTAATCATTCTCTTGCATGAAAATGGTCCAAAACATATACTACAGCATCACATCAGTTACTTTGATCCACTAACAGATGTCCTTGTTGTCAGCCAGCTGGCTAAGAGACAGCAGAAGACATTAAACCAGTGCTTGAAGTGGGACAATATGTGGCAGCAAGCCACACCACCATTCTCTTACTTTGAACATTAGCAAGTCATGGGTTTAGGAGAGAGTCACCTATGTTCCCAACACCTGCAGAAACTCTGAGAGAGCAATGGTCTTGTACGATCACTTACAAAGGCTTTGGATAGGTTGGTCCAGAAGACAACACTTTCACAGAAAGGAGAGGTAGAAGGTGGAATGTACAGGATTTCAAATCATGCCGTTGTGGTTTTGCCTCTTTTGAACTTAATTTGCTTTATTAATTGAAGACATTTGACAATTAGATTTGCTTTGTGCATGAACTCAGAAAAATGCGGTGGACTAGGATTCAGAAAGGTATATTTGGGAAAGATGGGGAAACCCAAAGCAGTCATTCATCAGAGTGTGATTCCATTTGTGATGCTTTTGAAAATACTAGTGTAGATCCTTTTGCTCTCCTCAGCTGTTTGATGCCTGCTTTTCAAGCCTTCAGAGTCCCCGAAGATTGACCTCTCACAGCTAGTGGGATACTTCATTGTGCCTCCATGCCTCCAATCCTCTACAATACAATCTAACCAACAATTTGTCTTCAGTCTAAATTTCTCTTACTGCTGACACATACCGGAGAACAACAAAAGAAAATCCTCTGTTCTGATGAAACATATAAAGGATTATAAATTTGAGAGCTAATAATTGATTTTACTACTAGAATCTAAGCCCAAGCTGAAACAGTGAAATATAGAGTGTATGCTTTTAAGGATGCCATATACAGTATTTTTACTGGAAAAAAATATCTTATGATTTTACCCGTTGATGATGTATGTTACTAGTAATGGTGTGGCTTATTCAGATGATATATGGTTAGACTTAGTAGTTATAATAAATTTTCCCAGGACCTTCAATAGAGTGAATTAAGGGAACTTTTAGAACAAGTCAAGAGGCAGTCAACATGGCTTCACCAAGGGGAAGTCATGCTTAACCAACCTGATAGCCTTTTCTGAAGACATAACCAGGTGGATAGATGACGGTAAAGCAGTGGAAGCAATCTATCTTGACTTCAGTATAGCATTCGACATCGTCTCCCACAGCATCCTTGCAGCTAAACTGAGGAAGTGTGGCCTGGACAATAAGGTAGTGAGATGGATTGTGAACTGGCTGAAGGATAGAAGCCAGAGAGTTGTGGTCAATGGGATGGAATCTAGTTGGAGGCCTGTATCTAGTGGAGTCCCTCAGGGATCAGTACTGGGATGGGACCAGTATTATTCAATGTATTAATCAACAACTTGGATGAGGGAATAGAGTCCACTATCAGCAAGTTTGCTGATGACACACAACTGGGAGGAGTGGCTGACACACCAGAAGGCCATACTGCCATCCAGTGAGACCTGGACAGGCTGGAAAGTTGTGTGGGGAGAAATTTAATGAAATTTAACAAGGGCAAGTGTAGAGTCCTACATCTGGGCAAGAACAACCCCAGGTACCAGTATAAGTTGGGAACTGACCTGTTGGAGAGCAGTGTAGAGGAAAGGGACCTAGGGGTCCTGGTGGAGAGCAGGATGACCATGAGCCAGCACTGTGCCCTTGTGGTCAAGAAGGCCAATGGCAACCTGGGGTGTATTAGAAGAGGGGTGGTTAGTGGATTGAGAGAGGTTCTCCTCCCCCTCTACTCTGCCCTGGTGAGACCCCATCTGGAATATTGTGTCCAGTTCTGGGCCCCTCATTTCCAGAAGGACAGGGAACTGCTAGAGAGAGTCCAGGGCAGGGCTACAAAGATGATGAAGGGAGTGGAGCATCTTCCATATGAGGAAAGACTGAGGGAGCTGGGTCTCTTTAGCTTGGAGAAGAGGAGACTGAGGGGTGACCTCATTAATGTTTATAAATATGTAATAGGTGAGTGTCAGGAGGATGGAGCCAGGCTCTTCTCAGTGATGACCAACGATAGGACAAGGGGCAATGGGTGCAAGCTGGAGCATAGGAGGTTCCACTTAAATATGAGAAAAAACTTCTTCATGGTGAGGGTGACAGAACACTGGAACGGGCTGCCCAGAGAGGTTGTGGAGTCTCCTTCTCTGGAGACATTCAAAACCTGCCTGGACGCGTTCCTGTGTGACCTGATGTAGTTGTTCCTCCTCTGGCAGTGGGATTGGACTGGGTGATCTTTCAAGGTCTCTTCCAATCCCTGATATTCTGCGATTCTGTGATTCTGTGATTCTGTGAAGTGTGATTACAGGTTTTTACCTGCACCATACCTATGATATGGTTCCAAAAAGTTCCAGATGCCCCAGGAGTCCTCCTGCATATTTCTCAGCAGCTCTAAAGAAAAGTTTGTTTTCAACTGTGCATCTGTCTCTAGCTGTTTGTGTTAAAGGATTCCAGATATGTGCTTTCAATGTTTCTCCTTGAAATCTTGGAGAAAACAACGAATTCACTGCATAACATTTTACAGTCTCATAGGAACGTACTGCTTTAATTTTTTTTGTTTATTTCTTGGTTTTAAGTGGCTTAAGTGAGGTTATGGTGAAATCTGTTAGATGTAGTGTGAAGAGGAATAGTGAAAACCTTGTATATTTGGGTATTCTGAAGTTTAAAAAAAGGAGTTTCATCAGCAAATGAAATCAGACAACATTTCTCAATTTTCACTATTTTGTAATGATGGCAAATGTTGGCTTGTAAAAAGAGTCTTAAGAGAGAAAATACTTGAAACAGTTTTCTTTTTCTTACTTTTTTCATTTTTAAAATTCAAAAGCAGCCTGTCATGTCTATATGCTATGTTTTTTGTAAATTTTGAAAGTAGTGCTTTAAAATTAAAATGTCATCAACACTAAGATGTGGCAATACAAACTACCCAGTTCTAGTAAATAGCATTTTGTTAGTGGATTTAACGTTTCAAGAATTGTGGGCTTTATTAATAGCTAGCTTTTTTCATTTTAAACCACTGTTATTTTATTTATGGCTGTAGAATTGTGGAAAGTAAGTGAATGGAATGGGAGTAATTCTCATTTTAGGTATTTCAGTAGTAATTTTCTAATTTTTCCCTGTGTTTGAAGACTTCTAATACTCAAGTGGCTGACAAGTTGATGATCTAAATTGCAACCTGGAACATACAATTTTCCCCTGAAAAATGTATGGGCTAGCCCACATATCTTACAGTTTTTCTTATGATGCCATTGATGGCTGCTTGAGACTGCAGTCTTCTGTTTCATAACATCTCATGTGAAATGAGCAGATACCAGATATTAAGATATAACTGCTCATCTAAAGAAAGGCATTCAAGCTATGGTGAAGCTTCACACATATATAGAGATGTATTTTGCAAGATGAGAAGCTTAAGCATTTTTATTGGGAGCCTGTAATTCAGATAATTTTAAGATCAGCATTCCCTACTGCTTTCATGTGAAGGTGCGATTCCTTCCACTCTCCCGTGAGAACCAGGATTTAGAGAGCTCAAGTAGGAGCTACAGCAGCCTGCATATAGTTCATTGTGTTAAAACAATTAGTGGTATTGCCAGCAGAGCTCTAAAAAAACTAAAAAACAAAACCAAAAAAGATTCAGTACAGGTTTAGTTTGGAGATTTCATTTTGTTCTTGATTATTGTGGATGACCACATGAAGAAATAGTGAAATCAAAACCAGGATGTCATTGGGGACTTACATGAATATAGCATGGGAAATCAAGGTTGTTTTTTTGACAAAAATTGCTGTAGCAAAGGCTATTTCTTAAACTGATTAAGGAGTTTTACATTAATATGCCATTCTAGTGAACAGTCAGTATCAAAACCATCAACAGGTTTCAAATGGTGCCACATAATACTATCCTGATCCAGTTCTTGTATTTATTGTCAAAGGCTCTTCGACGTGAGACGGATGAATTTCTCGATGTCCTCTAAGGGGCAGCATTGAAGAGCAGGTCTCTGTGTAAACGTCCACTTCTATTCATAATATGGAGTAGGTGTAAGTGACTAATAAATCAGTGCTTATTCTCTGTTGTCTGGAATGACAGATTTTCAAAGGTAACCAATGTGTTTGGGAGTCATTACTGCCAATCTCTCAAAATTCCTCAGTTTAAGTGATAAAACCATCGGAATTCTCCCCTGTGGAAGTACTAAAAATCATACCAAAAACTTGGGTGTTTTATTAATACTTTTCTTGGGGGGGGGGAGAAACTGGTGGCAGAGCCTAGTCTCATGTCTTTCTTATGAGAAATATCAATATTATGTCGTTTTTAGAAGCAATATGTCATCTTGACTAATGCTAATTAGATAATGTCAAGTCTTTCCTGTCAGTATTGCACTTAAACAGTACTGTGTGGCTGACTTAATATGGGGATATTCTGGAGCATTAATATCACTGGCTTAGTCCTGGACATTAGATCACAAGAATATCTGTTTCTTCCTTGTTAAAGTCTTGTGATAAGAGGAAGAGCGTGGCATTAATAGTGACAAAATGGTAGTGCTTGGTCCTTCGATTGCAGTCTGCCTCAAGGGCATGGGTAATCATTTAGGAAGAACAAAATTCAAGTGCTCCTTTCCCTCTCTGAAAAATGTAGTTTCCTGTCCTTACCCTACTTTGTCTTGTCAGTGTCCCAGTAGAAATTGGTAGAGTCTTATTCTCTGAGCAGGAGCTGTCCCTGGGCAAGGTGGCCTTTGAAATTGTCTTTTATCGTTTATCTACCAGAGTAGTCTTTTTTTCATCTTTTTTTTCCCCAGTGTGCCTTTATAAAAAGCTAATATATTTTCGTTTATATAAATACAATAACATTCATTGGAACAAGGAATTTTGGCTGAATTTGGGTTCATGGGGGAAAGTGGCATGAGCACCCATCATTAAAGACTGTATGGGAGAATTATCTTTCCATCCTAGGATAATTGGATGTGGTTTAGTGGCACAATTGGTCAGCAAAATAGATGCATTTGTGTTTAAGTGTTTGCGAGAAAATGCTGGTGCTTTCAATTAGCCAGTGATGAAAGCCAATGCTAGCTTTGAATATTTACCTGCTGATCTTCCAGTGAATTACGGCACACTGTCTATCCATATATGCCTTCATCATTCCCTGGTGAGATGACCCACCATCATTCATCCCATAATTAGTTTTTAGAGGTTATTTCCATCTCTGTGCTGATATGAGTGAAGTGTCTAAGTTTGCACCTGTTGATTTCTGACAATAGTGAGGCTTTTCCAGTAATATTTCTAACTTCAACTTTTATCTTGTTTTCCAAGTAAGAGATACACAAGGATCTTTGGCAGCATCATACCTCAAAGGCTTCAGTTTTCTTTCTCTCAGCAGAATTAGCTTCCCATAATTTCTGTCTAGAGTTTGCTGTGGAAGTGATAGCTTTTCACCAGCCAGGTTTTCAAATGATTAAAGATGCAGTTATTTCCAGATGGTCTTAAGGCAGGTGTAAAAACTGTTGAGTCAACTCCTGTAAATCCACATTACCTTGACTGAGCCATTTTTTTTAATTTCTCTGCCACATCCTCCTTCATTAGATCTGTATGATCCTATATAAGTGAATTTGGCTGGTGCGTATCAATTTGCCATTAATTATAAAGTTTCTTATGTGCTATTTTTTAAATTGGTGCTCAAAGTATGTTTCATGCTGGTTTTTATGAGTTAATTTAATCGGATAGAGTTCAGCTCAGCCACTTATGAGTGTAAGGCTTGGAGGAAAATACATTATTTTGCCTGGGTTAAAATGCTACCTAGGCAAGCAGATTAGAGTTAGACTTGGGATGTTAGGTTATGAGTGAGGTTCAACAGGACTAAATAATGTATACTCAATCTATACCATTCCATTACCCAAAAGACAAGAAAGAAGTATTCTTCTCTGGTTCTGGGTGGGAAAATGGGTTTCTGGGTGGGGAAAATGTTATTTGATTACATCATATTTGATGTTGAGATCTGAGGGTAACTGCTGCTGTAGTGAAAACCCACTTCTCTGCCCATTTCCATGCAGACTTGAAATGGTTATCCTTATGGACTGCAAGAAGAGATCAGGTCAACAAAGAAATTCTGCTTTTGTGGCTGGTGTGAGGACACTTATTCAGTTACCATGACAGACAAATGGAATATACCAGCCAGCTGTTAATATTTGGCAAATTCTGAGCCATGCAATCCAAGCGGTATTGGAAATTCTACAGGTAATGTAGAGTAAAAGGACTTCAATATTTATGCTTTCAAATTCAATTCTCTATGGTATGGAGCAACGTCATCCTGACCAGTCCCAATGTCAGTAAAGGGCACCAAATCCCTCTCACAATGGGACTTTTAACAAATTTTGCTGCAGAAATAAGTTAATCAGAAATTGTCAAAAAAGAGATTCTGTTTGAACTCAGGGAAATCTATCAAATGACGATTTTGCTCTGTGTGCATTTTTTGGCAAAGTTTTGGTTTGCTTTTTATTTTTCCATTTCTTCTTGGAACATCTTCCATATGTTACAATATTTAAAGTGTATTTTTAAATAGTGACTGGCAATCTGTGAAACACCATTTTAGCATGAATGAGGTCATACGCTACTAAAATACTACTTATACTAGGAAACTGAGATGAATTGAAAGTAGCATAGCTAAAAAAGGGAAGGCAGCAGGTGTTTTATTAGATAGCAGATATTGGCTTTTTTTATATCTGTTAAATAACTGATACTTTATCCTAAAAATTGTTACAGATTTGCATGTTTCTACTACTGAATATCAGTAAGTCCCAGTGTTCCTAATTTAGAGTGTTTCTTTAAGGTGTTTTAGATGAATAAAACATGATATCCTCTCCTAGCATGTCACCAGTTTCATAATGTGATACAGGATTGAAAGGATTTTGCTTGGGTACCAGGCATCTGATGGCTCAGAGTATGCTGGAAAGGAAACAGGGCAGGCTGCCCTCCTACAAAAATCCCCAAACCCTGGAGTTATCAGCATTCTGTAATTTTTAGAGAGATGACTGTAAGGTGTATATGCAACCTGTTGTAAAGAAGTAATTTTTGTTGCAATAAATAGTAATTCTTAGATATGCAGATTTTAGTCACCTACTTAGCGAATAAGAGGAGTGGGATTTATCTCTGTCCAAAATTTACAATGCCTTTGACTATTAATTTCAGCAAGTCACGGAAGCAAAGGAACTGGACTTCAATTTCTCCATTGTTTAAAACTGAGATGCTCACTAGTTTATTGTTATAAAGTAATTTAGAGAACCTTTTAAAACATGCTTTTAAATCCATATTGTTGAGGGGATTAGCACCATAACCCCAGTAATAAACAGATGATAAAACAGTCAAATCATTCATCCTGATGCTTGAAATTTAATATTCTGTTCACAGAATGCTATAATATTCTCACATTTTAAAAATATGCTGCCTTCCGTAAAGAAGTTGTTTCAGGTGACTAATCAGTGTGTAAAGCACGGAACTGATATATAAATGCAAATTAGGGGCCTTTTGGTTTGTGCAGTTTTGTTACCTTAGCACATGATTCATAGCTTTCGCGAGCAGCATGTCCCTTAGAAGCATATTAAGTGATGTACAGGTGATTTCAGTTTCTTTTCTAAAGCATGTTTAATAATACAGATTTAACTAGAAATGCTGACATTTAAAAAACAGATATAAGGGATACAAAACACAACATTTTGCCTCGGTCTTCCCTGGCAAGGGGTCTAGCTACACCGACAGAGTTGCAGAAGGCAAAGGCAGAGACTGGAAGAATGAGGAATGTCCCACTGTAGGAGAAGACCATGTTCAAGACCATCTGAAGAAACTGAAGCTGCAGAAGTCCATGGGGCCTGATGAGACTCATCTGCAGGTGCTGAGAACAGGTGGCTTAAATTGCCACACCACTACCTATATTTGAGAAGTCATGGCAGTCCAGTGAAGTTCCCACTGACTGGAAAAGGGGAAACATAATCCCCATTTTTAAACAGGAATAAAAAGGAAGACCCATGGAACTACAGGCCAGTCAGTCTCACCTCTGTGGCTGACAAGATATGGGAACACATCTTCCTGGAACTATGCTAAAGAACATGCAAAATAAGGAGGGGATTGGTGACAACCAACATGGCTTCACTAAGAGCAAATTGTGACTGACAGATTTAATGGCCTTCTGTGACAGCATTATAGCATTGGTGGACAAGGAAAGAGCAACTGACATCACCTACCTGGACTTGTTCAAGGCATTTGACACTGTCCCACATGACATCTTTGTCTCTGAAGATGCATGGATCAGTGGAAAAGGAATTCACTGCATGGCCACACTCAAAGAGGTGTCCAAGTGGCAACTAGTGGTGAGTGGTCTTCCTCAGGGGCTGGTACTGGGACCAGTACTATTTAATGTCTTTATTGGCAACATGGACAGTGGGATTGAGTCGGCAAGAGTGACAACAACGCCAAGCTGTGTGGTGCGGTTGCCATGCTGGAAGGAAGGGATGCCATTCAGAGGGACCTGGACGGGCTCGAGAAGTGGACCCATGTGAACCTTATGAAGTTCAACAATCCCAAGTGCAAGGTCCTGCACATGGGTCATGGCAATTCCAAGCACAAATACAGGCTGGGTGGAGAATGGATTGAGAGGAGCCCTGAGGAGAAGAACTTGGGGGTGTTGGTGGATGAGAAGCTCAACATGAGCTGGCAATGTGTGCTGACAGCCAAGAAAGCTGACTGCATCCTGAGCTGTGTCAAAAGAAGCATGGCCAGCAGGTCAAGGGAGGTAATTCTCCCCCTCTGCTCCGCTCCCTGGAGAGCCCACCTGGAGTACTGCATCCAGCTCTGGAGCTCCCAACATCAGAAGGACATGGACCTGTTGGAATGAGCCCATAAGAGCGACAGGAATACGAGGGCTGGAGGGCCTCTCCTATGAAAACAGGCTGAGAGTTGGGGTTGTTCAGCCTGGAGAAGAGAAGGCTCCAGAGAGACCTTATAGCAGCCTTCAGGTACCTGAAGGGGGCCTACAGGGGAGGTGGGGAGGGACTCTTTATGAGGGAGTGTAGCAATAGGACAAGGAGTAATGGTTTTAAACTGAAGGAGGGTAGATTTAGATTGGATATCAGGAAGAAATTTTTTGCTATGAGCATGATGAGACACTACAACAGGTTGCCCAGAGAAGTTGTGGATGCCCCATCCTGGAGGTGTTCAAGACCAGGATGGATGGGGCTTGGAGCAACCTGGTCTAGCAGGAGGTGTCCCTGCCCATGGCAGGAGCTTTGGAACTTGGTGTTCTTTAAGTTTTCTTCCAACTCTAACTGTTCTATGACAAAATGATTATGAACTCAATTCTTGAATGCATGTACCATTTAAACTGAGTACAAGTAAAGTGTCCGTCTGGAAATGTGGAATGTCAGAACCATCTGGAAAAACCAACCCTGGGCTATTCAGCCATCATTTCTGTCCAAGACCCTTGCTGTTATAACTATTGAAGATTTTCCGTGTCTTAAGACTTTACATAGAGAGGCTTTTTTAGGTTTTACTGTAATGGCAGGTAATGAAGGCACTTATACCATCTAAATAGCATCTATCCATACAAAGCAGAAGAGGATTTTTCGATTTGGGGGAAACTCTGGCTCCATAGAAGTTGAAGAAGAATTTTTTTAGTGATTTCACTGGAGCCAGGATTTTCTGTATTTTCAAAGAGGTACTTTCACAGTAATTGTACCTGGAGCTGGAGATCAATATCAACTCCTGATGGTATTGAGCTGTAGAATGTTATTTGCAATAGTGGTTGTTATCAGAGACAGATGTCTCTCCCTCCCCTTCCGAAGGAGACATACAGGGAGAAACCCTCAATCTTTTCAGAAACACATCAAGAGGAGAGAAAATGGTCAGCATAGTCAGAAGCACAGTCACACTTTTCATTAACTCTTTGGGCCAGAGCCCATAGTCTTCTCTGAAATCACACTGAAGTTAAGATGATGGCTGCACCAGATACCTAACTAATGGTGTAGCCGTCTGATACCCTCCTGGGTCATTGCTGGGGAGAGGCAGCGTGGGTAGAATATCTTTGCAGTTTAGTCATTTCAAAGTATGAAAAAGGTCTTTTGAGGCCACAAGGGCAACTGCTGACTTCCTGAGATTTGCACTGATTAGATCAATCCTGGGCTAGGGCCAGAAGGTGAGAGGGCGAGGAAGGATGAAAATTTTACTTCAGACCTCCACATCTCCATTTGTCCTTCAACTTCTCTATATCTCAGCTGAGACAAGAGAATCTAACATTGTGCCTATACAGGACATCTGGGTTAGATAAACCTTTTCCATTTGGAATTTAAAACTAAAAAATGTACCTGCAAAATACATTTTGAAATATAAAAGGAGAACCTCTCTTCAACCACAGAACAATAGATATACAGGTATTCTGTATAATCACTCTGTAATTGTTCTCCATTTTTCTCCATTTCATCTAATGACTGTGATAGCAGCCCAAGTCGTGTAGGCAGTCCACGTATGTGACACAGCTACAGAAAACAAAAGTTTAAGCTGAAGAAATTAATCTCTCCTGTGATACTTCAAGATTCATCTATTCATTGCTTGCCTGTGGTTTCAAACCTGACAAAAGCTCTCCGAAATCGCACTAGAATATCCCCCAAGTTCAGTCAAATGTCTGATTTAGTCAGCTTCAGCTATCAGTGCCATCGCCAGCTCATCTATAAATACATCTGCTTTTACAGCGTACACATTCTGAAATTTGCCTGTTGCCTCCTCTGAAGAGCAGGGCTGCATCTTCTGCTGTGAGACAAGCCCGGCTTGACCAAAGCCAACACGAACCTCGCTTAACGCGCCAAGCCCATCCCTTCTTGTTAGCTTTGATAGTCGCTGCTATCATTTGATAGTTCGCTTGTAGCCTGTCCAAGTTGGCAGTGTCAGCCCAAGCTGATTGGAGCTGCAGACATTTTTGCTGACTGGAGTCATGCTATCTTTGCCAGTTTGCTGGAATAGACACAGACACTGATTGGGTCATGCTGAAAACATTCCTGTCCTATGAAGCAAGTCTGTTTGTATTTTAGGTTTGCCAGGACTAATGAATTAAAAATCTTGGGCTCGCCACAGTTTGCTGCTTAATAATGCCTGTGACAGAAGGATTTTTTCCTCCCTGAAGCGTGACAGCGTCATAATCCCTTGTCACTGGCAAGGAGAGGAAGGAAAAGCGGAATTGTGGAGAAAAGCGGAAAAGGGTGATCTTTTGGGACAGCAAAGCCTATGGGAAGTGCAGGTAGCAGCATGCTGCCCTGACAGCTGTCTCAGCTTCTCAGACCTTGTCAGTTTGTTGCTATGCAGCAGGTGCAGCCTTTTCTTTTATTGAAGCTTTACTCCATAAAGGCAACGACAAGCCAAGGCAGTGGCTGGCCCTGGATTATACAAGTGCAGACACTCCGCTAAGTGAGGTAAGGCAACAGGTGTGAAAACTGAACTAAATTGATAGACCTGTAACAGCACTTAATCTGAGTTCTGCTGCAGATTTTTTATGGAGAAACAGCAGCCAATTCTATAGGCAATTGTTGTGAAGAAGAGAGCTGCTCATTAAATCTCATTAAACTCCAGGTTGCCCACTCACCTTCATCTCTGTCTACAGAGGTATTGTTCTTCATGCATGGAGAAAGCAGGTGGGGAATTGGGGGCAGTCAGTCTGCATGTTTCCTGTATCACCTCGTTTGCACACAGGCTGTTTCCATCCCTCTGTGTTCTCTGTGATTACTTTTTGTGATGAAGAGCTTGAGGATTCCACACAAAGAGGGGTGAAGGGATAAATGCAATATTAAAAAAATAGATATCAGGGTAATTGCTGTGTATGAGGATGAGTTTTCTTTTTGTGGATTGGAATAAAATGAAAACACTGTTTTATGTGATGATAGAATGCACCATTGCTTATTGATTTTTGCCCTCACGTAGTAGTAGGTGGTTAAAAGAGGTAATTTAAAGACATTGCAGACCACAGAGTATGTGGCTGGGATAAGACAACATATTTACTCCTAGCAATATTGATATAGCAACTTTAAAAGCTCTAGCAGAATGCATCATTTTAGTTTCTTAGGCTATGATATGAAATCTGATGTGGAAGACCACCTGAGACAGTAAGCAGATGTCAGGGGAATGTTTACCACCAACACATGAACAGCTTTGTTTCAATGATGTGCTTATCACTTAGAATATCGTGGGTTTTTTTCTTAACTTTGTATTGGGAGGTATGGGAGGGAAATATGATAAAGAATTTTGGATTAGTAGTTATGTTGTTTTCTAAAAACAATGAGATGTCTCAGATGTTTCTTATAACGTGAAGGTCTGGAGGGGGAAAAGAGATCAATAATGCTCAGAAGGTAAAAGTTACTTAGTCTGGTGCAATGCATTTTAAAATAGAATATTTCGGTTGACTCCAAGGATCCTTTCCTGAGTTCAAAACATACACTGTGGCAGTTTAGTAGACTTTTGTCTTTGCCCAATAGGTATCACTTAAATTTTTGTGTGTCTTGATTACTAGTCATGGGGAATAAAGAACAATCCCTGATATCCTTCATGTGTTAGTAGAAAGAGACACTCTGAGCTCCAAATGAGATATATTCAAAGTAATGATTTTAGATTATTTGTTGTTATTTTAAGAAAGATTATGCACTTCAAATAACAAATTCTTGTGCAACATTGCTACAGAGTAACTGTATCACTCTGCTAGCTAAATATTAAGATAGAGACACCAAATAAAAAATAAATGCTGAAATTAGTGGGCCAAATGCAAATTTGATACTCTTCCACTGTTTGGAAGGCAGTGATATTCACCAAGGAAGAATATAATCCTGAAATATTTTTCTGTTCTATTGACTTTCTGAGACTGCCAAATAATTAATTGTAAATTAGAATGAATTGTTGGGGTTTCCATGCAATACAATACAATAGCTATTTTACTGAAAAACTGCAAGATACCTGGCTTAGGAAATTGGTTTTTAGAAAGTAGCTAAATACTGTGTTATCTGCTGACATGTGGTACAACGTTTGGGAAAGTCATTGTATTTTCCTGAAGAATTTGGCTTCTAATTGACTCAGGAGTTTCTGTGGTAATTTAAAAGCTACTCTCATAACTGTTCACATAGTTGGGATGGATACAATGCACTCTGGATAACATTGTCTTCAGTCCTAAAATAATTTCTTTATGGGCACATCTTTTGCATGCATGAAGTCCCACTGACTTCATATTCTCCACACATGGAGCTAATCAGAAGATTAATATCTGTGAATTTTAGCAGCTTTGTGTTAGATATACAAGGAGATTAAGTTTGCTTTCAGCTATTTAATAGAGTTTAACCAAAACCATTAATTCAAAAGGTTAAATATACATAGTAGAGCTCTGAATACAACTTTTGAATGTTCAGAGATGCTTTAATTCTACTGTTACTGATCAGTAGTAGCTAATGCTTTTGTTGTTAAACAATTGTTCGATGCTCTGCTTGAAATGAACTAGCGGTTTTCTTAATGGACAGGGTTTCATCTTAGTAAAGCCACCTTTTGGAGTTGGTGGTCTCAGAAGAAAGACCGAGGACTGAATAAGGTCCCGATCCAGGAGTCAAACCCATGCAGACAGACCCCTACACCTGCATAGAGTCCCACTGAAGAATCACCACCAAGGTTTGGAGACCCAGTAACTTTCTGACCATTAAGTGTGTGACTATCAGGCACAGTTTGACTGGGGAGTATGGGTGGAAGGTAGGAGGATGGGTACCTCCCCATTGACACCGTGTGGAGTGGTGTCCACGTTTCCAATCACATGGCAGGCTTGGGGTCGTGTTACTCTCAACTCCCCACCCCTATTTCCTTCTTCACCTTCAGAACCCGGCAGCATTGCCACGAGTCAAGGCTTGCTGAAGGGGCAATGGCGGGGAGCAAGCAGGTGAGGAGAGGGGAAGCTTCCTTTGCCATCGTTCTTTCTAATCTATAAATAGCAAAAGGCAGTCTCTGCACTGAATTTCACTTAAATCCTTTTTAAATGGAAAAGTGAGATGGCGCTCCCTTGACTTTGATTCTGAAGGTTGCTTAGCTAGGATGAGAATGCTTCTCATGTGAATGCATCAGAAGCATTAAAAATCATTTGTTGAATGGTGTCACATGCTCTGTAATAAGTGTATTATTTGTATTATTGCAGCTGGAACAAACAAGTAAAAACATTGACTCAAGTGCCCACATGATCACCACCGCCAGGGTACCTGCTGATAAGCCAGTACGAATTGCCTTCAGCCTGAATGACTCCCCAGGTACAGTTCAATTTATGGAGTAAACCACAGTGAAGTAATTGCTTTTAAATTTTACATGTTCTTACCAGTGTTTGCAATATCAAATTAAGTCCAGTATTATGGGTGGCTTTTTTTCCTGAGTGGTAGCATGTGATCGTTTTTCCTGCCCGATAACTTTTTATGTTTCCATTAACAATTTCACTAGACTAAAACCGCTAGACTGACAGCTTAGATCTTAGCTTTCTTTCAGTGTTTGTGGAATATACTTGGGACTGTAATTAACTATCACATTTACCTGCATATGCAGTATGTCTGTTTTTAAGGAATTTTAAAACAAAAAAAGTGAAAGGACGTTTTGTACTGAGGATGAGGCAACAGCAGGAAGAGACTTTCCCTTCAGCAGGAAGGTTGGAAAGTGCCGCACATGCCCAGCTTGGTGAAAGGTTTCAGGAAACGGATGCCCCACATGGCATGTTCCCTGAGAAAGCAGCAGAAATTTTATTGACGTTTATCCTGTCACTTAGTGCTGATTGAGCAATAATTTCTCCAAACATACCCTATACATACATGGACCCTGTGGCCTTTGGAACAGATGGATATTATTAGTTTGCACCTTAAATATTATTAAGGTCTAGAGAGTTGTTGCCAAATGGTAAAACTCAGAATGAAGTAAAGTGAGTTGGAAGCTGGAAAGCATCTCAAAAAAGTGTCTGCTATGCTAAAGGTGAGTGCCTGGAATCAGGGCTGAAATGTGTTTATGGCATGAAAAACAAGAATCTCAGATAATAATAACTGAAACCCACTGCTAATGAGTGCTTTATGTGATGGTATGCATTGTAGGGGAACTGTGAGGTCGCTTCCTGAGCTTTGTGTGAACAGAGTCTACCCTTAAATACAATTTTCTCATTTAAAAAATATTTTAGAATATGCATTGTCTTTCCTGGCTAATTGTTGTTTAATATTAATTTGCAGCTACAAGCCTGAAATAGAATCTCATTCTCTAAGTGAAGGAATTTTAAAAGAAACATCTTCATATACTAATGCACATAACTTTCAGCTCATACAGATGAGCGCACAGAAAGATTGGGACAAGGAATATAAAGCAGCACATATGGCTATCTATGTGCCCTTTTTCATAAAATAATCAGGAAATTACGTTTTTATTACAGAAAGTAATAAGGACTCATTCTGATAACTCAAGATACAGTAACATGGCAAATTTCTTACAGGAATTATGACAAAGATAGGTCTTGAAGGGAAATGTAAAATAAAGGAGAGTGCTCTTACAAATTATGGAAAAAATTGCTTATGTGAGACACTGAAAACACATCAGGGAAAGCTGAGACCATGGGAAAGTCAAAGAGGGTAGAGTAGTTTGTGACAAGAGACGGCAGTAGGAAATGACAAGGTTGTGAATAGCTTGGAAGAAGAGGACATGAAAGGCAGGAAGCCTAGCTTCCTTAACATTGCATCATACTTTATTTTTTACCTTTCTATCCTGCTAATAATTCCAGCCTCTCTCTTAACATTTAGAGAAATATACTCAATTACAGAAAGGTAGTCTTTTTCTGCTACATTTTGTTAAACTTTTCCATAATTCTGAGGCCTTTATTATATATATAAAAGTGTTCCTACACTATGTAATCCAGGATCTCTCTGAATACTGATAAAAATAAATAGCAAACAGCAAAGTGAACCTCACATCACCTTGGGGGCTACCAGAAGGTCTAAACCCACATACAGTTTTACCATGTCACAAGAATTCCGCTCTTGCTCTTAGTGGTAAACCTGAACATGGTTATTATATTTGGTATATCTTAAGAAAGCAAAGGAAATAAAGTTCTATTAGGTTTGCAAATCAAGAGTGTACAAGTAAGTGTTTAACGCTTCTTTTTTTTTTTTTAAGATGAGTTGCAAAAAAATTTAGCTGATAGACCTTTAGGTATTCCATATTGGCTTTTTTTTATTCCTCTTTATTTTTTTTTTCCTTTAATCTTTTTTTCTCCTTGGCAAGAATATTTGTTTTCAGTCCAAACAGGAATTACCTGATGTAAGTGTGATAGTAAAGCATCAAGTGAGGCTCATGTAGTGCTAGGGTGTATACAAAAAGTTCTTCACCGGGACTAAGTGGTGAAGGAATCTGTCTGACTTAAGCTTTTCCTTCAATTTTACTTCACTTAAAAGGCACAGTGGCAGATTTCACCAAGAAAGGCTGCATTCTCCTTCTGGAGGCTGTACAACTGCTTACTAGGAGGAACTGGCAGCATAACTAGATATAAAAAGGGGAAATGGAATGTTTCTTCTGGGTGGTGATTATCTCACTGGCTAGGATTGTAACCAAGCACTGGGTGTGAGGAGCAGCGAAAGGAGAAACTGCTCTCAACTTGTAAGAGATTACTTTGTGTTAACTGACCTACAAGATCAGAGCTGGCTTAGCCTGAGTGTACAAGAAATAATTTAATTGTGTTATAGTCAGTCAACACCTGATGACTAAAATCCTGGCCAGCCTTCTGCAGTATTTTTAATGTGAAAATAAGCTAACCAGTTCCTTAAAAGTCTCAGGAGCAGCCCATCAGTGGGTGCTATATAAGAAGACAGTTTTATTGTGTATCTCTTATTCCTATATATATAGAAATCTATGTTTGGCTCTTTTACTCAAGTTCACTAAGATGGCATCAAACGTAGGTTCCCCAGGGTGTGTCTGCACAACATAATGCACCGGTTTGACTTAAGCTACTGTTTTAAATTAATGAATTTGATACATATTGTCATATTATTCAGCCTATCTTATATTGCTTGGAAACTAAGGCAAGATTAAGTGAATTTAGTGTTCCAGAATTTAAATTAGTGTTCCCAAATAGAAAGTTTGTTGTATTTTATCAATATCGATTTAATTGAATCAATGAATTCAGTATCTCCTAATTCATATCACTAATTCTTATTTACCGAACATATTAAGATACAATGATTACAACAGGAACTGTATTAAAATTAGATGAGTTAATTTGTTTTGCATGATAGTTCTAAGGGAAGGTTTACAGGTAAACATTTTCCCTCCTAGAAGAAAAGCTTAAATCTAGCTGAAAGGTTCTGGCATTGACATGTGGTGATAAATGACTGGGTTTAAAATTGTAAGTCATTTCTTTTGTTTGAAATTAGTCTACCTCTGATCCCTCTGATTTGTCTACTTTTGATCCAGAAGAATCACTGATAACAAAGGCAAAACATAAATCTTCTAAAAAACCTGACAGACAGTGTAACAGTGTAATATTTTTGCAGGCATAGCAAATGACTTATTTTACTGTTTTAACACCTTTGTTGTCCTACTGGTCATGAATAATTTTTTGTTTTTATAGTTGATCATGCAAGACTGTTTTGCAACAGTTGCATCTTCAATAGCAACTTTCAAATCCCTACTGCATCCTCAATTTGGTTGTAATGGCAACTTCCAGCAGATAATGTATTGTTTGAAAAACAGTGGGGATTGCTAAAATGTGTGGCTAGAATTTACAAAGCTAGTTCCCTAAAACTACAACCAGCCTCAAGTAAGTGGCTTGATCTTTGGGCAATTAGACAGGAATTTAGGTGAGAAATTCTCAGCACAATAGTGGCTGTGCATTCTTCAGAGGATGCTTTAGGCTTAGATGAAGGTATATGGAGTAGGAGGGTTTTGCTTTAATGTCTTCTGTTATTCTATTTTTGGGAGGTCCACAACTCTTATTATTGAGCAAGCCTTCATAGCCTATTCCTGGGTCAGGCAGTGACCATTCCCCACTATTTTATGAGTGAGGTAACTGCGAGGTTGTGTAAGGTCATGTCAGGCAGGGCTGTGAATAGAAGCCTGGGAGATTCACGCAGCAGTGCCAAGTCGCAGTCACTTAGCCACACAGCCTTCCAGGACGAACTCAATGAGTCTATGCTTATCTGTCAGTAACCAGGGCTGGAGCTGCTGGATCTCATTGCCCTCCTAGGGCCAAGACTGGACCCAATACACAGTTTCCCAGTGTTGTCCCGCTGCGAGTTGCAGTGCTTTCATTTGAGTGTGAGCGCTTTTCCTGTGTGAGGGCTGATCCACTTGCAGGATAACGGCCTACTTATGTTACCAATTTAATTCTTTAATTTAGGAGGAAGAGATCTGAATACATTTGCCCACGCACATAGGAGAAAAAAATAGTACCTGATTGTATAATTCAAGACTGGATCATAACTCAGTTACTCAAGGAAGCGGACCTGTGATTGGCATTTCCTAAATTTTGAGTGCTTGATTTAGCAACCTTAACGTGCTTTCAACACATTTAAATTTTTATGTTCTATTTCTGTCTATCTTTGCAAAGATCTAGAGAAACTGTAATTTGTGAGTTTATACTGCAAGTAAATCAACTGCAACCACTACTATCAACAACTGCTAGTTGTTCTTAAAGGACAACTATATATTAGATTCATTAGAGATATATATTGGATTCATAATAGATTTGTTATCTATTGCCTGTAGCTGACAGTTCAACTAAATGGAGCAGCCATATAGGAAGAGACTGGGGTGTTACACTTCATTGTACCAGACATTGTGTCAGTCAGACAGTGAAAAGTGAGGGATTTTGCTCATTCATCTACATAATGAAGGCTGCTGGAATCTCCAGAAAGCCAGAACATGATTAAGTAAGTGAAGCCTTCCAGAAGGCATGATTTGTTCTCAAATGTGTAATATTAGCATATAACAGGGGACGGAATGCATGAGGACATTACTGATAAGCAGTAAGCCTTTTGCATGGAGACAAGCAGTCCTAATACAGTTCAGCCTTCTAAATCAGATGGCTTGTGTGGATCTCTGTAACACACAATACGTTATTAGTACTAATAAGTGCTGTCAGTAGAGAGACAAGACCTCATCTGGACAGTGAAGGCTGAGCAGCTTAGCTTTCTAAAACTTTTTTGAAAATGTTTTCAGAAAGTGAAGAGGAATGATAAACTCTTTCATTTTCTTCCAAAAGAATCACCATTGCCCTTACAAGCTTGAATACTGGGTGTTTTGCAGGAGACCAGACAAAATCACATGGGCTTCTAACCTGCATAAGCTTAGCTTAGCCTTACACAAAGCTGCCCATCACGTCATTTCAGCACGAAGCTGTGCTGGCTGGGCAGCATGCTTAGGGAGCTTGTTCTTTTGTTATGTTGTTTGTTTTGCCATAGGAATGGTTAGAGAGCTGGCTCTGACATACTAGGGTATTTTGCCTCAGCTTAGCTGATGGAAAGCAAAAGGAGGAAGTGATTTCCCCAGAGACCCTCCTTCAGATGCTCTCTGTTATAATGAGATTTTAGCAACAAGCAAAGCGGATGCATGAACCTGATGAAACAAACATGAAAGTCAAACTATTCCATATGCACGAACCAAGTCTTTGGTTAAAAAAACATCAACTCTGTGTGTGTATATCTTGTAATCAGGGTACAGGTCTTTACCTTTAGTGCACTTTTAAGTGTAGACCTTCAAAGGGCCATTTAAAAATCATGCAACAGGTACTTTCTTTAACTTAAGTGACTGTGATTAAGTCCCTAATCTGACTCTTTCACATCAGAGATTCATGCTGTTGAGTTTGCTGGGATGACCATAACAATTACATGTATGTTTCTTCCTCCTTTCTTGTTCTAACCAGAATCTTCACTCATTTTAGGTGCAGAAAGCTAAAGGCTCTGATTTTTTTGTATTTTTATTTTTTAACAAAACATGTTTTCAACAACCATCTTGTTAAAGGATAAAACCCTTTCCTTTACAAGTGCCAGGGAAGGGATCAGTAAAATAGTAACCACAGGGGTGAGATGCTGTTTGTATCCAGTGAAGAATCAGCCTAGTTATTTTCAGGGTTTTGTGCTACAGAAAAGCCACTAACTTTATTATAAAGGGGGTCTTTGATTATATCAGTGATTCCTTACAACAATCTAGGCACTCATTAAATATTGATAATAAATTGATAAAAGGAGAAAAAAGAATTTCTGAGTTCTGTTGTCTACTTAAGGAAATGCAGAATAGAATAGAATGACGACAGGCAGATAAGGAGACAGTTTTGAGAGTGTTTTGGTCTTAGAACATTTTCTTTGACATTTCAGGCATTTTCAGTGTTTCTGATTTTCAGGTCACAGATTTTTAAGGTTAGAAGCCAATGTGATTTTGTCTGATCTCCTGCATAACACCCAGTGTTCAAGCTTGTAAGGGCAATAGTGATTCTTTTGGAAGAAAATGAAAGAGTTTATCATTCCTCTTCACTTTCTGAAAACATTTTAAAAAAAGTTTTAGAAGGCAAATAACTGCCGTCATTTGCTTTCCTGTTGTGTGATACCTAAACATGTGCCATTTTTACAGAGTGATTTTTGTTGTTATTGTAGTGGTTGTTACTTTGACAAGGGTGAAATAGAGACTGACCTGATGCAGTAATTTATTTCACTGGAAGCTGTGGGGAAAGTTTTTTGTTGTTCTTTTTGAGGGAAACAAGACACAGTTAGCTTTGAGGATTTCTGTTACGTTTTGTAAACTAAGTGTTTCAGCTGAAAATTTCAAAGGAGCATAAGAGAATTAGAAACTCAGGAAAAATTCAAAAACCACCAAAGTTCCCGACTTTCTCGATGATGTTCTGCACATCAGATGATGATTTAAACAAGTCTTAAACTAGCATAACTAAAAAAAACCCTAGCAGCTGTTCAATAGATGCTAGGGCAGGCCCATTATAAAATGTACTATGGTATGCCATAATGGTTAGGATACCAATATGTTCTATTTTTAGTACCATTGACTCAGTCACTTGAGTTCAAAAAATAAGCAGGGAACATCTGTTTATTGAAAGGATTTCCTCTATAGTAATTTCTCTCTCTAGTCCATAATTTTTTAAAGTATTTCCAAATATTTTCTTTTACTGGTTCTTTTTGGAAAACAATCTAATATATTTTCTGATATTCTGGCAGCATTTGTTTTGTTTTCTCATTACTAGCCAATGCATTGAAAAAGTAATTATTGGCTGATGTTTCTTTAAAATTATCGGCGTTGCTTTTGTTTTGTTTTTCTTAAGTTAAAAATGTTTGAGGTCCCTCCTTAAAGCTACTGTACCAAAGATTGTGCTGGTGGAATTGTCAAAACAAATAGCAGCTTAACTGCTGTCCACGACTCTAGTCCAATATCTCTGTCAGAATATTTAACAGCTATTCAGCCAAATATTTGTAGAGCAGCTGTACCCTAGGCGGACTGAGTCCTATTCCGTCCTTCCTTTTAGTCTTGCCATATGATTCATCTTTCTTCTTTTAGAATATTAGTCTATTTTTAAATATTGTACAAGAAAGCAACAGCAAATTAAAGGTAAACACTTGCATAGCAGTGTGATACAATTCTATACAATTAAAGCAATTTAAGTATTTTCCAAAATGGACTTATTTGTGACAGTGTGAAAAATAAAGGGGGAGGCCAGGTATGACCTTTTGATAATACTAGCAAGACCACTCCCCCATGAAAATACACAACTTTGTTTCCTGAGAAAGTTCAAAAGCTTTTGCTTTTGCCCTCTGTAACACTTTTTTTTTTATTTTCCTTCCTTCTCTGGGCATCCCTTCCTGGAGGTGCCCAGCTCTACCTTTGTTAGTTAAAGCATCTCTCTGACTGTATGTTAGCCAGTATATTTATTCTTCACAGCACAAGGTGACTTATTTTACTCTTTCCCCCTAACATACTTTGCTGTATGACCACTGAGAGCAGGATAAAGAGATAAAAAATATTTGTCAAATAATATAAATCTTAGTCTGTACTCTTTAAGACTATTCAGAATCCTGCTTTGATACATGGTGCTCTTAATTTTGTTGGGCTTTTATTGTATGGTACGAGTTTGCCAGCATAGAGTAGGTTTGTTGATCTGACCTACGTTAGTAATTTTCTCCTATGAGAGCCATCCTTGTTTAATTTTGACACATTACAAATAACCGACTCTGTGAGCTCGCTAATAGTAACCTTCTCTTCACCTCCTATAACCTGTAGTAAGAAGCATAAACAGTCATCGCAATCCAATGCAAAACAGATAGTGTGAAAGTCACTGAGAAAGAAATATTGCAGTGGCTAGCTGTGACGCTACCCAGTATGATTCATATTGCTGATCTCAGTCCAACTACTAGTGGGCAGGTGTCCACATCACAACACTGACGTAACTGGCACAGTCTGTCCCACCTTTGCTGGAAGCCCGTACTAAAAATAAAGAAATAAATAAAAACACTAGTTTGGCTTGTTGTCATGAATGAGCTAGCTCTAGCCCTTAAGGATTGTTATGTGCAGGTTCGAGTAAAGACATTTCTTTGCAGTATGGAGAAATTTGTGGTGCCTTCCCCATTCTAATCACATCTGTGTAGGTAACAGTCTTCTAGTTCCAGGGCTGCCAGGCTGGTTTGTATGGTTTTGTGGTGGGAGAAAAGGTTTCTATTACTGTTTTATTCTGTTGTTGGTTTAGCCCTGGTAAGTCATTGTACTATGATGGGGAAGATACCTTTCCCTTCATTCAAAGGATAAACTCTTTGGTAGTAAGGGTGCTATCCTTGGAAAGTTCTTTACTTTGCAGTGTAATGGAGAACTCAGAAAGAAATATTGTTTAAATTTATTGGTTTTATTAAATTATCACATGTTCTACTGTGCTAACTGGCTTTGTTTTGTTTCTTAATCACTGCTATACGAAATAAGCTTTCTGTCTTTCCAGCACCTAAACATTTTCTTATTGCCAATACATTACTATTTTCAAGGAGTCTGTTAAGGTATTTCAAGAGTAGAAAGATAAGCAGATGTGGAGATGTTTGCAGGATTCCAATATTATTGTGAATATATGCTATGTAGAACTACATTAAACAGATCATTTGAAATGCCCTTTTCGGTAGACATTGACTTTTAACATCATGTTTACCTTTTAGATGATGCTTCCTCTGAAAGCTTCCCTTTGGCATTTCCAGAACTAGATCAGCAGCTGCAGGTAAACTTTATTTTTTAAATACAGTTCTACTTCACATTTACTATATTTGTTATGATAAAAAAGCTCTGTTGTTGCACTAAGGTGAAAGTTTTCAGTGGTGCTTCTCTAACCTATTAACATCTAATAAAAAGTATATTTCTGTAGAAGAAAATATTGTCTTTTCAAGATCTGCAGAAAAATTGATTTGGCATTTTAAATCCAATTTCAGGGAAATTACTATTTTAACAATTTCACCTGCTTTTAAAACTTTTTTTACAACTCCTGTGCAAAACACAGCATGTAGTGCTGCACTGCAGTGAAGAGAGTTCTTGTGCTTTTGATGAGAGAAGGAATGAGCCAGGTGTATTGTGTTCTCATGCCTACAGGCTCTACTAAGACTGGTATGATCACCTTTCTCTGAAGCACTGCAAGAGACTGCAAAGGTGTATGTTGCAGTGCCATCTTATCTCTGATCCTGGGTAACTGAAGCCAGTCATCAGGATTGCTGAGAGCCTCCACAAAGTTGCTCTAGTTCGTGCAGCGTAGCCAGCAATCCTAACGGTGTTTGCAGACAGCACAGGATAAAAGTGGTGAATCCTTTTGTGACTGGTTTGATTTGTCAGCGTAGCGCAATAGAGCCCCGATATACTTGACAATCAGACGGCAGTTGATGGCAACTCCATGGTTCACCAGGCACAGAGCCAGTTCTGTATCCAGGGATTATTTCCCTTTCCTCTGTGGCAGTTCTGGAGTGTTTGTTGGCTTTTGTAAACTACTTCAGATCATCTGTTTCCCAGGAGCATTTAGACTTCCTCTGATATTTCAATATGAAGGCAGTTGTTTCCTGAGTGTAAATTGAGAAAGGCATTAGCAGACCGTGTTGCCCAATGATGTCATCCTTCCTGTCCCCATCAACTAGTGAGACAACATAGGAGGGCTGCTGACTTAAAGAACTGACTTTTCTCTCCTGCTGCTCTCATCAAAAGGATGACTGAAGAAGGAATGGAGGATGACAGATACTCTTCTTGCTCTATCCCTCTGATCCTGAGAATAAGGGCAGGTTCCTTAGGCACAACTAGGAAAGATTAAAGGAATGAATAGCAACCTAAGATTTGGGCTGAAAGTGTGTTGGCCTCTTTATTCCACTGGTCTTCCAGTACAGTAAAGATGATTGATATTTTTATCCCTCAGACGAATTCAATTTGAGAGAAGCAATATTGTTTTGTGGCTGAAGCACTGAATTGAAAGTAAAAAGCCTGCATTCTGTTTCCAACTCTGTCAGTGACACATTTTGTGATGCTGAAGGAGTTGCTTCATCCCTCTGCTCATCTCTGAGATAAGGTTAATAATTTTTACCTTTTTATTAAAGAGCACTGAGATCAGTGGGTGAAGACTGCTGTAAAAGAGCAAAATATGATTATCATTACTGCTGCTGGTACATAAAAACAAAATTACTAGTGCTAGATGTAGGTACTTTAAAGGCCAAGTGATGGTTTTTTTATTAGGACTTTTATGGCCCATTTCTGGAACATACTATTCACTTTAAATGTGTAATTTCATGATGGACTGAAATTGCTCCTCTGGAAGCATTCAAGTTTGCTTGATATAATAGCCCTTCAGTAAAAGTTTTTTAAGTATGCACTAGAGCAATTCCACTAAGTATACCCTCTTGATCTGTTAAGTACCTGACATTTTTTCAAGAGAACCATCCTTTACTCTCATGATCTCAATATGATAACAAATTCAAAGAAACAATCAAGGGCTTTGATTCACATTATGTTCTTTTTATTATCCTTCAGAAACTTTTTTTGGTAATATTGAGGTAGCTGAAAGGAAAACTTAGGAGGACTATCTGGAGGACTCAACCGCTCAAAAGTATTAAGTTAGCGGCAGTGCTTTATCCTTTAGCTTTTCAAGCTTATGTGCATATTTATATTTAGATCCCTTTATGTTCAACCAGAGGCAGTTAAGTCAATGCAGGATTCTGAGCTGATGCAGAGGAAACAGCATATTTAGCTTTAGCAATGAAGACTTTCATTTCCTTGCTTTTGTCCATCTGGATCACAGCTTAATGTTACAACTATTTAATGTAATTACATTAGTATTAGTATTGCTGATTGGACTAGATGATCTTAAGGGTCCCTTTCAACCTAGACAATTCTATGATTCTACTGCTTTAAAATTTCAAACAAGCAATAGCTGTAACAAAGTTAGAAATTACCAAGTTTTCTTATTCATTATTTTTTTAAATTGCTGTTATCCAAACTGCTATGGGTGTGTCAGCCCTGTATAGCATGTGGTTGCACTTCAGGTTAATGTAACCATACCAGTTTTGAAACGGGTAGCTCCCGTATTACAGAAGCAAACTACAACATGGGCTTCACCAGGACCTGCAGAAGGACTGAATGATGGTGTCCCTTCTCATTCCATCCATGCTTTTTTCTATCCCAAGGTTAGCTAGTATAAAGAAACACACATTAAGTGTCATGTTAACAACCTCTTTAGTCAATTCTGGCATAGCAGCCTGAAATGCTTGAATTTGTAAGAACCCTGGAACATATTTTCATAATAAAACTATCACATCTAGAGCTACAAGATTTTCATCACCATGCCATAAATACAGTTGAAAGCATTTGTATTTTATTTAAAGAAACAAATGTGAAATGCAGGGTAAGTGGCTATATAATAATAGACACTTACAAAAAAAAAAGTAATAACTTCCCAGGTTTCGAACATACAAAGGAAAATTCTGAAACTTGTTTTAAAAACAAAACAAACAAAAACCAAATTAGCTGATCTTCAGGTTGTATTTTGAAAGCAGCTTGAAAGCTATGCAAGTTCACCGAGTGACTTGGAAAATCAGAGCCTTAGAATTCCACACATGCAGGCAGCAGACCACAGCCTGAGTACCAAGCAATTTGCACCTCTGTTTTAGGCTGCAAGCCCTTGTCCTTCTATGTTAGGCCCTGGCAGACAACTTGGCTGTTTGAGCAGAATTACCTTGGTGTTCCCACTTTTCCTACCACGATCCTACCATACCTACTCATTGGGCACCAGTATCCGATGGCAGGGCAAAGTTCAGCGCAGCCTCCCCCTGACAGGGTAATAAACCCTGCTGTCCAAGCACTGGTGCCAACTTTACAGAAGTAGAGGTAGGATTGGCTGGAGAAAAAGTATTTCTAGGAGACTAACTGCAAATAGCTAATTCCCTGTCAGGACTCCTGCTAGAGGATGATCCTAGTTGAAAGTTATGGCTTCTTTCTGAAGACTAAAAATGATCAGGCTGGTGTTCTGATCTCCTAGCTAGGATCAGACCAAAAATGTTGGGTTTTTTTAACTATCCTTTTGAATATTACCCTTTTCAACTACCCCGAGAGGAAGAAATTCTAAGAAGCAATTTTTAAGAAAATAATATCAATTCTTCTACATCTCAAAAGTCTTGGGGTTTTGTTTGACTGGGGGTTTGTTTGTTTTGGGGTTTTTTGTTGTTTTGTTTTGGGTTTTTTTTTTAAACTTAAGAAAATAATGTGTGGTCAGTGAGACACAAAAGCCCTACATTTGAGAACAGAGCAGTTCAAGCTATATGCAGGAGCACACTAGTCTTTTGCAGCTTTATTATTAAAAAACCTACAAAGAAGTTCCTGATATGCTACCAACAAAACAAAGCTCGTATTAATAAACTTCTTGATTTCAATTCCTTTTGTTTGCAGTATTGAAAATTATTCTCTTCCCACTGATGAGCAACACTTTGAATGAGGATTAAGCACTTGCTTATTTGGGCTTCGGTATCATTTCCCCCTCCTCCCTCCAAGGGTAGGCTTGATGCATTTGTCAGTTTGTTATTGGGAAACCTTAACCTTTGCCTGGTGTAAAAGTTGGACTTGGCCTTGGAAGGCGCTTCCTTGATTAGCTGCATAGTGGGTGGTGGCCCCTCCGACAGACACTCTACTACGGGTTATCTGCTATTTTTAGCCACCTACATCAGCATCTAAGGCCTTGTTGTTTGGGTCACTGGATATAGAGGGAGGTATCTAGTGTTAAGTACCCGCATTACTGTGCCCTGTGCGCTGGCTGTCCTGTTCCAGCATTTCCTGTGGCTTGCTCTGTTCGTCTCCCTCTTCTCTGTCAAAGTCTTTATTGCAAGTGGGAGTTTGATCCTGAAGTGGGAAGAACACCAGTCACGTACGGATGCATAGGGTGTTCTGTCATTCTTCATCATCTCTTCTCATGAAATTGTGAGCTTGAGAGAGGCGCTTATGTCATGTTTTGCCTTGCAAATCTGTTGAGATCAATGGAGTTAGATGACTGTAAAATTGCTGCAACAGATAAAAGGCTCCAACCATTTATGATATCAGTTTGTTAAGGAGTAGTTTTTCATGCTTTAGTGGGAAATGTCTATTCAAAAGACACAATGAAAATACTATGAAAGTGACAGTTTGTTGTGTGTGACACAAGCATTTAGCAGAAACTGTGTTTACTCTGGAACTTTAATAATGGAACTATTGCTTCTGCTGACTGCCAAGACTCGTTAGACACATACAAATTATTCTGGAAAGTTTAAAATATACTGTTTTATTAAAAGGGTATGCTGTATTTTTTTAATATGTATTAAATTCCAAGATAATTCCTAGAGTACTGTGGTACTCTATAATTAGATTTGATTGCTTATGAACTTGATGAGTCTCTTGTAATGCTGCTGTGATAACTATGATATTATATTAGATTATGTAAAATATGGGTGTTTGCAAAGTCATGGCATCATACTAAGATTAGAAAAGAATGGAAAATCTCTCAGGAAAGGAAAACAACACTCTGAATTGCTCTAATCCAGTTGACTTGAATTATTTGGAGGAAAGCAAACTGCATGGTTTTATAATAAAACTAGACTAGACTAGCTATATCATAGATCAGATATCTGAAACTGGTTGAAGAGTTCTAGTTGTGGAACAAAAAGGGTAGCTGCAATGTGCAGCTATCACTTTTGCTTGGAATAACGTGGTTTCTTCCACCATGGAAGTGTACCTGAGGCCATATAATGAACAAGAGCCACATGCAAAATATTGGCACTGAACTTTCTGGTTTTCCACAATAGCTTATCTGAAAATTACAAATTTATGAAACGTGAGACACCACTCTTCAATTAGACCAGTGCTAGAGACTGCCTTCTAGGTAAGTCCACATGCTCAGCTGCCAAAATTGCATGATACAATTTTTTCTTTAAACTTCAGGCTGTTCAGGAGAAAGTTTTGATGTTTTTCCTCACAGTAGAGCCAAAAAGTAAATGCAAAGGTGAATTAAAGAGTACGTTGTTTAAAGTTTTTGAACGCTTGGGTGACACTATGAACTATACAACTTCTGTGGATGTGGAATGCTGATATTCATATGCAAGGGAAAACACACTGTCATGTGAGTGAAGCAAAAAAAAAATTACTGAAAACTGTCCTTGTGTGTCCCCCAGCAAAGATTTTAATTAGAACAGCTCTTTCAACCTGTCTTAAAAAACGGGCAGAAGAGCTCAGGCTCTTTCGGTTTCTTCATGAATGGCCCTTGCATATCGTCTTCCAACATCTTTCATATTTGGAGTCCAAACAAAAACCTAAATAAGCAGTGCCCATGCCTTGTAAATATGTACACATCTGGGTGCAGTTACAGAATAAGCCTATAGCAGGATCTCAGTGTCTACTTGCTGGATTGTGTAGCAAGTTTGTCAATGCCTCAGTGAGTTTCAACAAGATACAAGGGAAAACCAGACCTTGGTGAAAATCAGGTGTAGCAGGACAGAGCACTAGTAGGACTAAAAGCTGTAGCTTTTGTAAAAGCTTTGTGAACAAAGTCAGAGATGCTGTGTGCACATATTTTGCCAGCACAGGAAAGTGAGGGTGGATGACACTGAAGCCTGAAATAAGCAGGATTAAAAGTAGCAACTGTTGCCATTAAATATAACTTTCTTTGGCAGGGATGTTTTTTGCTTATGTAGCAGGTATGCTTTTATATATATTAATTTATGGACGGGCAAGACACTTCATGAAGTAACAAGCTTGGGCTGTTCTAAGGAGAAATTAAAGTACTGCTGTTGGCTTCTGAGTGAAAAAAATATATACTACAATTTGAACTTTATTAAGGCCTTGTAATTAGTCACCTGAGTAAACTAGCAAACTCTTACCACAAAAATACTATAGAGACTTAATGGATAAAAAGTGCTTTCCTTTGGGAGTTCCAGTTCATTTTTTCTGTCATGGGAGCCATCAAGATAGCATCTGCAGCACTTCCTGTGGCCAGGCCACAGGCATTCAACAAAGTCGTTTCAGGTGAAATGGAAAGCAGAGAAAGACTGCTCGGATAAGCTAGGGAAAATGGAAATTGCATCTAGGATGGCTTAGAAAAATACAGCTTTACCAAGGCATAGGTCTTGGAAAGTATATGAGGGCCCTCTGTAAGTACATCTCAGGGGTAAAACAGGTAGGTAGGGGTAAAAGAGAACCACCCTTTGAATGAAAGATGGCACAGTAAAAGACTATACATCTTGTCTTCAACAAAACTAAACTGGAACTGAAAAAATTATGCTAATCCTTGGTGAGGCTCTGGGCCAGTCTTAAAACTGAGGCCAGGGACTTCTGTTTTTCTGTGACAGAACGGGGCAAGCAGACAAGAACTGTGATTTGCAGGATTTGCTTCTGATAACAGGACTCGCTGATTTTGCAGGTTTCTCCCATTCACATTTAGATGAGTATGGGCTAGTCCAGTAACTGTTACTGGTCTTTTATTGTTCTCTTTTCTGCGGAAAATTGTTAATACAGTAAATGTCTACTGGCTAGTTGAAGATGCTCCTTTGGAGCAAACAAGTTTTGCCTTTCTTCCTGCATTTTTTTTTCGGAAGTCTGCCCTGCCATCTTCTGAAAACGCTCCTCTTGGTGGGAACAGACGTATTGTTAATTCTTTGCTCTCTTATTTATGTCAAAAAAATAGGCTGTTAGACATGTAAAATAATTGTTGGCTTGCATTTTCTGGTGGGCAGTAAATAACTAAGCAGACTTGTATCTCACCATTTTTTTCTTGTGATTACAGTAGAGGTGTTTGTTGAATAATGAATGCGTAAGTCTCTTTCATATTCTGCTGACCAGACATTACTCATGAACGCTGTAGGTACTACCTCCAAAACCTTTCTTAGATATTTCAAAATTACAAAAAAGCAAACCAAATTGTCCAGTCATCTACTCACTTAAAAGCATAATAAAATTTACATTTTAAAATGAAAATACACTCAAAATTTAAAAAGTTCTTGACATAGTGTTCAATATCATGAGGCAAAATTGAAAATATTTGTATGAACAGCATATTAGTAAACTGATTGTATCTTTTGTTGTCAGTTTGTTTTGAGTGATAAAATGTCCATGTAAGAAAAAATGACGCTGAAGAGGAAACAATGATAGGAAGGGGTTTGAAAGTCAGCAACTGGTTCTGAGTGGGAATTAGATACTAAGTCTCAGCATGACTAGATAATTTTTAGCTCTCTATATATATCTTTTGAGTGGGAAGCTGGAATATAGTAACTGAATGCTGCTTTAATTTTTAAACTGGTTTAAACCAGCTAGATATGCAGAAACTAAGTTGGAAGCAAGAGCGAGTTGTGTTTCTGTTTCTTTTGAAGTATCACTGTTTGGGGACTTTCCCCCAGGGTACTGATCAAAATTGTTTCATTGTGACGCATTTGTTGTTTGCTGATCTCTGGTAGATGCCAGAGATGCTACTTCGGCTCACCCTTGCATTCTTGGATTAGAGCACTGAGACTTCTATATTCTGTCTTGTTAAATTTATGCTCATTATTTGGGTGGCTATATCAATGGTGCTATTGCTCATCCACATTGAAATGCAATTAAAAGCCCCTTCCTAGGGACCACATTCATCAAGTAATGAACTGCTCTTTCCCCGGGTTCGCAAATTCTCCAAGCTCAGAGAGAAAGAAACATGCGCTGTGAGACAATTCTGCCAAAGCATTTTCCCATTTAGAACATGGAAAATGAGTGTCTGTGTTAAAATTTCAGTGAGGTGCTGCATACGATCTACAAGTCCCTGCAACGTCCATACGTTAGTTCCATCTGTGCATTGGGGTACATCTGAAGCCAACTTACCCTGCTTCCTGGATAAAAATATTTTTAATCTTTGTCTCTGAATATGTTTAGTACAATTGAAATTTCCATCTTAGCTAAAATGAAGGTTTATAAGATCCTAAATAGGGAAAGTCTGGAGACTTGTGCTTTTCTTTTCCTAACGGTGTCATTGAAGGATTATTATACTACAGAGAAGAGTCAAAGTAGGACAACAAGAAATAAAAAATAATCCACTTATAGTTTGATAGGCAATTGGATGTTCTTTAACTGGACAGTAAAGGAACTATTTTAAGTGCTTCCTTTTGCTTCAAACAGGTGGCTCAAGCATGCTATTTGGAGTTCATTTACAGTCAATTGATTCATGGCTAATAACTTAAAAATACTACACTTCCTGAAAGTGTTCTAGCCAAAATGTGACAGTCAAGCCTGAAGCCTGAATTAGGTTGTATTCTTTTTATGGAACAAAAAGCACTGAGATTTAACCAAACTGTATTTTCAAGATCTTAGTTGAAATTCGTATGACTCCCAAGACAGGGTGGTTTTATTTGCCATATTTATTACCTCCAGTGTGCACTGAAAAAAAAAAAAAAAGTTAAAATCTTGCTGGAATAACGTCAGTCTTTAGGCTAGGAGGTACAGTGCCTTTGCCTTCACTGTATCTGTTTTATCTGATTTTTTTTTTTTTTATAATCGCTGTCATCCTTCTACTCAATCTCACCTGCACTTCTCAGAAATTGAAAACATTTTTCAAATATAGCTGATTTTAACTCTCATAACCTTTCTGCTAACTAACTATATCCCCTTCTACAGGAAATGGAGATGCAGAGAAACTGGTTATGAACTTGAGCAAACTGCTTACAGCTTGAGGCACTGGTGGGATAAAGCCCGTCATGAAATCTTGGCTTCATTGTCATCAACAGTATAACTCCTGTTGAGTCCAGCAGAATCAGCCCCAGTGTCCCTATTTACAGTCCTGTCCCATTTGGTAATAAACTGGAATAAGCATTATATCTATGACAAAACCATGTCTTTTCTTCTCATCTTGCAGAATTGGAGAATAAGAGCTTGTTTACACTCAAATTACCCTTCTGTTCAGTGCTGTTCTGCAGTAAAAGCAGGTTCATGTATTTTATGGGTTTGACCAATGCATCAACTTTAGCATTCTTATATCACTGTAGCTGAAAAAGGGGAACCTATGGAAGAAATTTTTCTTTGAACAGTCTTTAGGGATACTTTGCAAATTTGACAAAGGAAGTTCTGAAAATCCTTACCAGGTTCGAAGGTTTATGCATGTTTTTATGCAGGGAAGTGTGTTTTTTTTTCTCATCGTGAAAGGCCTTCACTAGAAATATTTGGCCTTATCCTGCAGTTAGGGGGAAAAAGTTCTTGAAGTATTCTTATGGTAGCTAAGGTAAATACTGTATCTTTCAAAATAAGTGTTTTTTTCCTAATATTTCATTCAAAAGCTGTATTTTTTTTTCTTCTTCTTCTTGTCTTAAAGCCACTGCCTCCTTGTCATGACTCTAAGGAATCTATGCAGGTGTACAAACAGCACTGCAAAATAGCAGAAGAATACCATGAGGTCAAGAAAGAAATTGCTCTACTGGAAGAAAGAAAGTGAGTAACTTTCCTGAAGTACTTACTGTTTAATAGTCCCATTTGTAAAATCCTGTTTTAAACATGAGCCCTTCATGTGATATTTTCTGACCTTATGCCTCAGCCTGACAGTCACAGTACAGCCCCACAGATAGGCCACTGGTCCACAGGATCAACTGAGGCCACTAAAGACACAGAGTTGTAGTTCTAGGCCCCCAGTTGTACACGTGTCTTAAAGCCTTCATTGACAGCCTCCAGGTCACATAACAATTTAGTTCAGCTGGTGCAAACTTTTTTAACTCTCAGGATTTTTTTTTTTCATTTTAAATCTACACATTTTAACGAAGAGTACACTGGATCCCCTGTTAGGGTTAGAGTACTTGACAATATTAGTAAACATTTTTCTGTGAGGTGCATTGTCCCTATGTACATTGACATTTTAGGTATTCATATCCAAAGTGCTTAAGCTGGAGTATTTTCTTCTTGTCTATGGCCTACACTCATACTGCTGTCATCTTTGCATGACTACTAAATGACAAAGTGCACTCTGTGAGTCTTGGTCCCTTTCCACAAGAAACCTGAAAAAGAAATTCAGAGGGAAGAAAGAGGGTGAGTAGTGAAAGTTCTTAACAGACAACCAACCCCAACAAATAACAGTTACTGCTAAGTAAACTTTCTCTTTCAAATGCTTTTTTATTTTTACATTCACAATGAAGGTGACTTCAAGAAGTGTTGCCTTCCTCGGGGGGAATTACCTCAGTGTCGATCTCTGAGACTGCTTGTGAAAATGAAGACTTGCACCATCATTCTTCCAAATGCTGCTTGAATAGAAATATTTGCAATACAGAAACAGGGGTGGAAAGAGCTGTCTTGCAGGGGTGGGCTTTGAGTAGAAGGTGGACCCCTGTATCTGTTTCATAGCAGTCTTTGCACAGCTGATCATGCGGTTCAGCCAAGTTTGTATTCATGGAAGTCTTCAGCTGCAGAAGCGAGCTGATGGGAGGGAAACTGGTGAAATCCAGTTGTAAGACTTGTAGTCTTACAAGTTAAGATAGCCCAAGATTTCCTTGAATCCAGAATATGCAGGGTAAGAGAGACTTAACTTTATCAGGGTTGATGGCTACAGGCACAATATAGTTGGTGCCTAAAGTGTCCAAACTAGTTGAGTTTTCCCACTACAAATCCCCTCCCACTGTAGGTCCTACATGGCACTGAGTTGCTGACAAACTGGCACAAAAATTAAAAAAGAAGAAGAAAAAAATATCCAAAAGAGATTAGCACTACATTGTCACATTTGATTCATCATTAATTAAATTTGGCCAATCAAAAGTAATGAGTGTTTTTAAAAATATGTAGAGGAGAATATTAACTCAAATAATTTCACAATGATTTGTTAAATTTGATTTTCTAATATAAGATGCTTACATGTCTATTTAGCAACTGAGTGAATTCAGTGGAAACTATGTGTGTTTGTCTTCTCTGAAAATCCAATTGGAATATGAAATGTGAAACGGTTGTTTAAGTGCTTAACTTTAACCTTTAAGTACTTAACGTATAAACTCAAAACAAAAACTCAAAAAGTAGACTTAGATTTGTTGGTTTTTAGAGTCTGCTAATATAAATGCATTATTATTACTAACATCCCAGAATCAGTTATGCACATTTATGAAGTAAGCCCTTGAAAACTAGACTCACACATATATATTTACATTTACTAGAATGAAGAAAAATGCTGTTTGAATGCATTATTCTTTATCTATAGAGTCTGTGGTAGTGGCTGAATTCGAAATATTTTGCTTCTTGGAAACGGCAGATACATGATCAAAATTACTTACCTGAGCTCAAAACTATCCTAACCAACCTCTGAGCCCAGAAGTCAGCCTCTAAGCGCTGGGGCTTAGAGGGGCTGAATTAAGGGGCTTTCAGGCTGGTATTTTCCTTCATTCCACCATGTCAACAGTGGAACAATGTGAGGAAGCTTCCACCACTACTACCTTTGCTGAATAGAAGATTTCATGCCCCAGTAAACATGTTAAAAAAAGAGGGGCTGAATAAGGCAACAAATAGAATTATATTAGTGTGATTCTTTTGTGCCTTCTAATTACATATTTGTGGTCCATATATTCATATTCTGTGTAGCTGTGAAATGCCTAACCATGACAAATATCAGTGCAGCACCTTTCACCACCTTCTATCACCTTCCAAATCTCTTAACCTGAAGAAGTGGTCCTACAAGCACTGCGATTGAAGATGCTTAATTTCCAATAGGTTGGTGCACTGTGGTTACTTGATTTTGTGTCTTAAAAAGCTGCAAGTGTCAACTGGAGGGTTTTTTCCTCCAGATATGAACTATTTATGACTCCTTCCTAGTAGTTTGGAGGAGGGATTTTGAGGGGATAGTGCCTTTCCCCTTTAGGGTGTCTTTCCTTTCTGTAGCAGTCAATTTTTATAAAACCCTCCAGAAACTATTTGGGATCTCTTCACTGCATGAAGTTTGGTTGAAATTGGAAGGTGGATTAACAAGTAATTAGGACACATACACCTTTACACACAGCATACACAACCTGAACATGTTAACCTTAATTTTTATATAAAACTAGATAGAAAAGGAGTATAAGTGTGGAGGTGAAGGAGTAAACAAAAAGTCAAAGAGAGTTTAGGTCTAGTGATACTGATTTATATATAAAAACATTCTCAGTAGTTACAGTTTGAAATTTAAAGGAAGTTTATGGGATAGCATGTGCTAAACAAAGAGCAGAAGAGTAGACTACAATGTCTGGGGTGGCATGCATGTTGAATACTCCATTATCAAAAGGGAAGGAAGCTTTGACTTTTTAGAAATGTCTGATGAGATGCACAGCTTTTAGCCTCAAAAGCAGTTATAATCAAATTGAAAAGGTGGTGTTTGCAGCTTTCTGAAGTTTGCCCCTGTTGCAGGTGTCTTTATCTTCTTCTACATTTGAATGTATGAAAATAGAGTGTAACCTTTCATACATGCAAGTATATTTCTAAAGGAAGCATCTTTAAGAAATAGAAAGCTGAGTAACATTATTTTAAAATATTCAAACATTTACTTTTTTGCTTCTTTTCAAAGGCTTTTAATTCTTCTTACCTTGGCTTGTCTCTCACTGGAGTGTGAGGATCAAGTACGGCCAAAGTATAGAAAGACAGTGGTGTGAACTGACAAGGGTTGCTTTTCATCAAAGAAAGAACAGAGCTTATTTGCCACTTTCTCTTGTTTGCAACTTAGATGGCAAGTGAATATAATGGCTTTAGATGGATTTGAGTGGGAGAGAATACCACAACTATTTCACAGGAAAAGGGGAAATGTGAGAAAGAAGGGGAAGTTGCAGGTTCAAAAAAGGGAAAACCAAAGGACAAAGCAAGTAAGAAGGGGGAAAGAAGTTACTCAGGAAAAATGACAAAGGGAAGCAAGAAATTGAATTAATTTTAAAGCACATTGGGTGGATTTGTTTTTGCTATTATAAACAGTCATAGCTTTGTTTGCTGTCTTTACTCAAACTCTTACCATTTATGCCAGCAATATGTAGTACAAGGGACAAAATCACTCTGGTATGGGAGACATGATCAAAAAGAAAGAAAAGGGTGTGGAAGCGAGAACACACCACGTTTAGGTCACAGAATGTAATTTAATTTATATTCCAGAAACACACATGTATTTCCATAACAGATGTTTTTGGGTATCTAAGTTTGGGTGAAAGGGATGGGATGGGATGGCTGGTTATTTTGAGCACTTGTTATATTGCTATTACTAGATAATGACCCTGGATTATGTAGTTAAATATTAGAGTTGCCATGGTTGCTAGATATATCTTATATTCTTAGCACTGGCTGGTTTTCTCTTTTTCCTCCCCCAGACAATTCTAATATAACTCTCCAGAAAATATCATTTGATACCACCTGGTTTAGGATCACTCCTTTTCTTTGCCGTCGATAGGATTTCTTCACCTTCATTTACACATATTAGAGTAGACATGCAGTGGAGATGTCTGCTTAATTTGTGGGATCCTTCCATATGCATTAGCATGCCCTTGTGACCATAGGACTGTTTCTAAGGTCTCCAGTCCAGATGGTTTCACCAGACACACTATTTCTGGAGCGTCTTTCTCTACATTGTTGAGACAAGACTTCAGACTTTCAGGTACTACAGAAAAAGATTGGTTTAAGCCATAAAGCAAACCATTTATATCAATTTTTCCTGTTATAGACCTGATTTTTCATCATCTCAAAATATGTATCACTTGCCAAATAGTGAAAAAGGCAGCTTTTCTAATACAAAGAGAAACCTCACCTTTCCCTATTGCAGTGATGAATACTTGCAGACCTTTTATGCACTGACGTATTTTCATTTACATTAAAACAGGCAGTCTCATTGTTTTAAAAAGTAATTAGTAGGCTTTGAACATGCGAGGACAGTCTTCTCAGACAACAGTTAACTTATGGGGTGTCATGATTCCTCCTGACGTGAAAGCTGTGTCAAATATGGGAAAAGTAAATGACCTTATGGCAACCAGAACACTCTGACACGTTAGCTGGGAAGGAATGTGTAGTACCACAGCTGCGTAATCCTGAATACGGTGTTCACCACAGGAGAAAAACAAGTCTACCTCTTTGCACTGTGGAAGCTGTCCAGTCTATCTCCAAATACATGTACCTCCAGACAGGTTTATCTGCTTGTCTGCCACTTTTCTTGTTATTTATTAATTGCAAATATTACTGTAAAGGAACTCTGTTCTCTTCATGGTCAGTCATGAGGGCCAGGACAGGAGAAATAATTTCCCTAAGACCATGCTGGGTTTTTCTCCTGCTCTGGTGTGGCTTGTGGTTTATTGATTTATGATGCAAATCTTCTTCCCTTCCCAACCAAACCCCTCCTCAAAAAAAGAACACTTAAAGTGCACATTACAGATTGACTCAAAGCTTCAAGTACCTCAGCACCATTTGAGAAAATACCTTATCAATGCTGTTAATATTTAAACTCAGGGTAACCATTAACAGAAAACACAGATTACACAGTGCCAGATCTATTTATTAAGCATCCATAACAAAGGCTAGATGGTGCAAGAGCTTAGTATGGTGTTCTTTAACCTCTGGAAGCTAAGTTCAAATCCTGGATTAGATCAGAAGCAAATGTTAGTTACTGTCCTCATCCTTTTGTGAGCTTTGTAAACCACACCATTCATAACATTTAGCAATTCCCTGGTACTCTAAGTTTAGACCTCTGTGGCAGGCTGGCAGTATTTGCCTGAAACATCACCCTGCCCTGTAAACAGGTGTTGATCCTGATGGGAAGGGAATAAGTAGGTTCTGCTGACTCAGAAGTGGGCGATTTTACTACCTCAGTGCAAGGAAACTGCTTTCTGCGAGAGAGGCCCTAAAGTGCAGACTACAGCAATGAGTATGTTTTGATTTTGATGCATTTATATTTTGTTTAATAGCAAAGCTAAAAAGAAATTCATTCAAAAGCTGTATACCAACCCAAACCAAAAAAAACCAACCCCAAACAGTTATATGTGCTGCTTGAGTATTACTGAAGAGCAGCACAAAAGCCATGCCTGCACATAGCCTCATCTTATCAAATCAGGACTGACATTCATTAATAGAGCTGTCTGAGCCTGCATACTGTCTGTGCCACTCCTGGCTCAAGTCCAAACAGAGTAGTTAGTACCTTTCTTTTACATGTACTAAAAGTCCCTGTGGAAAAGGTGTACCTGCTTTTAAGATGCTGATTACTTACTAGTGTGTTCACTGCATCTCACTTCAAGAACCTCATAAGTTTTACAAAAGTAAGGAAGAATGATTCTGAATTAATTTACTTGGAACACTTCTGAGTCAACAGTCTGTAATTTGAAAGAGCTTAATTTAATCCTTCAGTCTAGCATTGCACCAGTAGAATAATTGCAAAGAAATACTGCTGAAGCTCTCTTCTGGTCCCAAGAGACAAAAGTGTTCTAGAAGAAGCCTAAGAGAATGAAGTGGTTGAAGCTGCTGGACTTGGAAAATCTCATTGTCCCTAAATGCATTTTGCACTCTCTAAAGCATACATGCAATTACTCCTTTGTGGCCTATAGTCCCATTAATAGGAGCTGGAATGTCGAACTGTCTAGTGAGATCAGTTCGTCTTGGCTAATTTGAAAACTGGTCGATCTAGCATGGCCCAAGCAAAGATAAATGAATCTGTTAATGGCTTGCTGCTTTTAAAATGTTTACAACTATATTGTGCCAACTGTTAATAGAATTCTGCTGAACAAAAATACACTCTTGATATTTTCGCTTGAAGACTTGATTGAATATACCTTTCACCTGGTGAAAGGAAAGAGAAGAGGCTTTGCTACAGCACAGCTGCTATGCATTACCTCAGTGGTTTAAAAAGAAGCCATCACAGAATTATAGAATACCAGATTGGAAGGGGCTTCAAGGATCATCTAGTCCAACCTTTCTTGGCAACCCCATCTCCCCTGTATTTAGCTACAAGAGGTTTTTCCATATACTGCAACTTTTGGATGGTTTAAAATTGCTGTAATGGCCACGCTTTCTTTCTTTTTTTTTTAATGGGAAACACAGTTGGGAGAAATGAGTGTGCCAGGGGCTCTCTTCTAACTTGCGACTCCTTGAACTGTGACTGTAAACAGTCAGATAAACCATGAGCAAACTGTAGTATCACTGAAAGTTGCAGCAAAGATAGAGGGTGATCAAACCGATCCTAAAAGAAGGCCAGATAGAAGTGTTTTTCAAAACCCAGGTGCTTGCAGGTTTGCTGCTGGAGGTTTTGCAGCTATAAGTAATGTAAGTGATCAGCAAATCCTGAAATGTTATCTTTTCTTGAATACTCTGACCAGTGACGATAGAATTACTGATTGGCAGGAATTTCCTGTCTGAAAGCTTGACAAGAGGGCTCCTTTAAAGACTGCAGCAAAAGCTGTCCACTTTGAAGGCATTACATCTTCCCACTGATGATCTACAAGCATTGCTTTGACATGACTGAGAAATAAAGTCACAGGGCTGTGAACTGTTAAAGATTAACTAATCTCTGAGATAGAATGATCAAAAGAACCATTTCGAAGAGACTTCCTGTAGCAGGGGTGAATAAGTGGTTTGACTTAAAGGGGAAAAAAGCGTAGGCCGGGGCTAGCATGCTGGGTATCTAAGTGGAGAGCGATTAGATACCCTGTGAGTTATTCATGCCTTCAGTGTGTTTTGTTTTAAGACTTCTTGTATCTTGACTTTTGCTGAGGTAATTCCAGTTGATACTATACAGGAGACTCCAGCTCCTGGCCAGCTCTGGGGATACAGAGCACTGTGTGACTACATCCAAGAAGAAGCAACGGCTTGAATCCTCATGTGTCTGCTCTTAAAAAGACCAGGAGGGGTCAGCTTTGCAGCTCTGTCACTGTCCCTCAACTGCGGGCTTTGGTTTGAGCATAAACACTTTATAGAGACAATCTATGTTGTTCATATTAATATGCCTAGTATTTACCAGAATAATTTTTCTTTGCAGCAGAGGAAAGGAAACCAGGCGTACTTCACAGAATTTACTGGTAGGGCTAACCAACCGAACAAAACCCTCAAGCTCTCAGATATGTTTGGTATTGAGAGAAAAAAGTAAATTGCTATTCTTCAGACAAAATATTAGTATTCAGTCTCCAGGAGCTTGCTTCTCCCCCATGAACTGCATGTTCGACTCTTATTGACGTTAACTTGAAGGTCCTCACCATTTGGCAGGTTTGGTCGCTGAACAGGAAACCTATCGGCAATTTTGGCAGCTTCATCTTTTAAAGGGAAAAGGAGGGCTCTAACAAATTAATTTTCTAGGTCTTTGCTTCACAAGAGCTCAAGTAATACCATGTTAACAACCAGTTGTCCAGCTTTAACTTAACACAAGATGACAACTTTTCGCATGATGCCATTTTTAATCTTTTGGTTTTTTTCATAATCGTCAGAAAGGAGCTGATTGCCAGGCTGGAACAAGTGGAAAAAGAAAGCATGGATGCTGCTCAGCTGGCTAAGGAATACGCAGAACTGACAGAGGAGAACCGAACACTGAAGCTGGCCCAGACACAGTGTGTGGAGCAACTGGAAAAGCTTAGAATACAGTACCAAAAAAGACAGGGGTCCTCATAACTCTCAACTAACTTATGTGAGGCAGTTAATACAGAACTGATCCTGCACTGGAAAGAGATGTTAAAATAAAGGTCTGTTTAATATGTTCTAATACTTTACTACAGATACAGAGTATGTAGAAGTCTATATTTGATTTAATGCTTGCCAGCCAGTAGCTTAATATAATGGATATTTCATCCATTATATAATGGATATTTTATTTCAAGTAACATAATTGAAGTTAATCTATCCCCATTATATGTTCTAGTAGATCAGGTTTCTTTTCTAAACATATTTCTTCCAATTTAAGAAGATATGGACACACTAGAAAATGATATTAATAGTCTCTGTGTTGGGAATTTGGACCATACTAAGGCATACAGCAGGGACAATGTTAATATATGGAATACATGTATGTTAATTTTAGTTTGGTGAAGATTTTTTAAATTATTTTCCTCATGCCTAAAGTGTTTGGAAGTTATCTTAAAACAGATCTCCTCACTGGTAAAAGCTATACTTTATTATCCCATATCAACTTTACATTATTGTATAAAATCTGAGAAATTGCACACTAAAAGTTGAAGTAACGTAATTATTTTTTATCAAATGAGCATACTGCCAGTAATAATTTGCCAGTTATGAAATTAAAAGGAAACAGATCATATCAAACTTTCCTTCCTCAAGTATAAAGATAGCTTGAGATTCTTTTAATTGTACTTTTTGGCATGCAAGAAATGAAAAATTAAGATATGAATACTACCATCATAATTTCAACTAAGACTATGTCAGTAAAAGCACTGTGAGGATATTATGTTCTCATTTTCTGGTCTGTTTTGCAACATAAGTGGCTGTAGGTAGGGACAGAAGTTCCATGATATACAAATAACCTGGAAGTAAAACGTTAGTTTTACTTGCACTATTTATCCCTGTATTTTCCTAGAACAACTGAAAATTCTTTGTTATACTTCCATTTCTATTCATACAGTATTTTTTTCATTAAAAGCGGATACAGAAAAGCCGTTTTATGATCTGACTGTTCTTAAATCACCCTGTATTTTTAACTCAGCTTGACAGATGCAGCTCGTTACATCTTCATGAGGCTGGAATTCAACTTGATGTGTCATTGGTACTGAAATGTGTCTTAGTAATTGAAAACTAGGAACTTAAAAATTCCACCAGAACTTTAGCTTTGAATAGTATCACTAATCTATTACAAGAATGGGATTTTATGTTAATCAGAACAATTTCCGAGGAAGTCTTTGGGCACCAAAACATTCCCCAGTAGTTCCAGCAGCAAAGGTGACAGTAAAATACAAAGCTGCCCTTTATTTGTCTGTGCTGACTCTCTGCAGTATTCCCTGCAACACAGGCATGAAAACAGGCTCTGCGTTACTACAAGCACCTGACGCTGCAGCAGGAGGGTACAAGGAGGGAGAGGGAGAGGACAGCCTTGTCTCCACTTCTCCTCCTAAGCCACTGGATCAGGGACAGCCTACATGCCCGGCACTGCTTACTGCCTTAATCTGGCCAGTGCAGAGACAGGAAGGGGAATCACCACCCTGAAGCACGTGCTTTCTACTGGGATGCTCTGCAGCCAGTGTAACACTGTATTTATTCCTCCTTTCTTTGTTATCTGAAGGTCCAGATTTCACTATATCTTGTGAGAGTTGAAGAGAAAATAAAACCCATAATGAATAAATGACACTGGGGATGTCAAGCCTGGGAACTCTGGAAAAACCTTGTCTGAATTTTGCACTGATGGGAAACGTGCCATGTGCAGACTCCAGGGCTTTGATTTGAGCACAGGACACTACAGAATCTAAGATATATTATTTTAGTGTGTATTTATGTGTTTTGAACAGGAGGATTCTCATTTTCAAAACCAATTTGTTATTCTAGTCAGCGATTTTTTCCACCTAGCTTTGAAAATGTCAGCCAGCTTGGTGATTTCAGTGAATTCATTGAAAACTGTACAAAGTACATAGAATTACTTCATTAATAGACTGGCTTTGGATGCAGATGGATCAGACAGCAGAACTTTACTTACAAATAATTGTGTTCACCTTGAAGTTTCCTATTTCAGTGCAACCATTATTCTTTAGATATCAGAATAATAACAGATCATGTTCTCAGAGAAAACGTGAGGGAGAGCCACAGTCACGTGGAGAAGGAAAGCCGGGCCTCATTTGTGACACACAGCAATTTAAGCATACCCAGGGAATATGGTTTTTCTAACTTAAAGTCATTGACCAACATGGAAGCCTTCAGGAAACATTTTTACAGATGTACAGATACCAAATGCATGGTGTAGTCCAGCTATGAGCCTGGATGGAACTCTTAAAATACCCCAAATTAATTGGAGTCAGAGATTTGTATTTAATCTGGACTGTGGCTATTTGCAGTCGGGTTTTTTCTCCTACTTTTAAAAATAGCAGGTGAAATGGGCTTCAAAGGCGTAGGGGCAGACAAGTGGAATTTTCCAAAAATATTTGTAGGTGAGTGAAATTAAAATGCAGAAAAGTCAACATAACCCTTTTCACTGGCCCAGGTTGCCCAGGGAAGTTGTGGATGCCCCATACCTGGGACTGTTCAGGGCCAGGCTGGATGGGGCTTTGCGCAACCTGCTCTAGTGGGAGGTGTCCCTGCCCGTGACAGAGGGGTTGAAACGAGATGGTCCCTTCCAACTCTGACCTTTTCATGTTTCTATGAACCCAGAAAATCATTCAAGTGTTGCAAAGAGTAAAAATGGGTAGAACAGCCTTCTGTGAGGTAACTGCTGTATCTATCGTCTGTCTCTTAATTTTTTTTATCAAGAGCATAATAATGATAAACACTTTCATATTCAATAAACTTCCAATTTTGACATGCTGAATTTTTCTCTAGATGTTACTTCAAACTGCATAGCTCTGCTGACTTGATAGCTGAAACTTAAGATTTTTAAGAAAATCTTGTTTGTCATATTTATGCTGTATTTTCCAATTACACAATATGATTGCTTCCTTCTGGTATTTAAGGCAAGACCTTGAATTAGTCTGCCAGCTAGGTCCATATTAAGTATAGCACTGTAAAAAAAGAGTTTTATACAATTATCTTAAAGACGTTTTTACGTTGTATTTCCCCCAAGAATTTAGAAGCCAGTTTCAGCTTTTCAGTTCAACTTGCCAATGAAACATTACATTTCATAAACTTCTGACTGCAACCTGTGACAACTGCAGTTGTGTTCAGCAAAAGAACAGCGTGGTCTGAGGCTCTTGCTGGCAGCCCACCGGTGGTCAGAAGGCAAGGCAAGACATGAAAGGCTCAGATGACAAAAGAAGTTGCTAAACGCATACGCCTACGTAGATACAGTCTATTACATGGATAAAGTGTATTTCTTGCAATTAGCCGGGTTATTCAGGTTAGCAAAAGTAAGCATGTCACTACGATGATGAACGCCTTTGCTTCAGACCACTTAAGAAAACAGTGAAGTACATGAGTTTAAAAAAACAAGACCTGCTCTTTCCATTTCCTAGTATTACTAAGTAACTTCCTTCCATCGTAACAAATGCTGAACAAGCTCAATTTAAGTATTCCAGTTAGCAAGGATATGACTCATGCGGTCTTGAAACAGCCAGAGGCTAGGGCGATTTTACACTTGAAAACTCTGGAAGATAAGGACCTGCAGGTTTGGGTTTGGCAGCATTTTCCTAAATGTTTCCCTTTCCGGGATTATCTTTATTCTGGCTAGTTTGGCAAATTAATGATTTTCGGAAGTATGTCACCTCCCTCCAGAGGCTTTGTTGCTACCTAGGCCTTTGTGAACATTGCACGTGGTTCCTAGTGAGTACAAGTACACAAGGCTAGGACACCGAGGTCTTTTCAGCCTTCCTTTGGCCTTGTTGTTGGGGAGCTCTGGCATGAATCCATTTGCTGCTTGAACTCCAGCCACAGGCCACCTTGCAGAAATGAGCTCCTCGCCATCTTAGTCATGGAGTCGCTTCATGTTTTTTCCTACATGAAATTAGTTGCTTGTTCAATGCACAGCCTTGCCTCTCTCCTCGGGGAGGGTGCCAGATGTGCAGTGATCAAAGAAGAAGGTTTCAGGGAAAGGAAGTGTGGTTCACCCAGACAGTGGTGTCGCAAGAGGAGTGCTGGCCCTGGCCAGTAGGATTGTGAGGAGAGCTGACAAAACCTGGGTGATGGCTTGATTTTTCTCGCACATCCACGTAGTTCCACAGACAGACGTGCACCCACAGCCCTGAGGGTCTTCCCTCTCCTGTTCAGTGTCCTGGCATGTATATGCATGGATAATATGGTGATGAACATTCTTGGAAAACCTGTGAGGAAACAGTTAACCATCTGCATGACAAGACTGCAAGGTGTGTGGCGATGAAGGCCTAGGGCTGTTACTGAGCAAGTGCTGAAAAGGTGGTCCCCTGTTGTCCATCCTGCTGGGCTTCTCTGGGACAAGACCAGGCGTTGTGACTGCTCAGCTGTACCACAGTGCACATGAAGGAGGGTACCAAGGTGGAGCTGGATGGGCAACCTCGACTTTTGCCTTTCCCCCTTGGTCACTGAGTCCCTTGGTTTTGCAGTACTAAACTGGGAGTTATGGAGATGGTCCTTCAGATGCATATCAAAACTGTGCAGCTGATGTTTTAAATTCAAAGTCATCGATTATTTTACAAGAATGAAACAAATCTACCTTGCTTGGGAGAGTGCCAGTCACCTCTAGGCTCTTCTGTACTCCTTACAAGGAATGTCATGTGTTACTCATACCCGTGTGAATGAATGATGACAATCATTCAAAAATTACTGTTAACCTCACCCAGGCTTTCTAGACTGCACAGCCCTGTGGTTTACACTGTAGGAAGCTCAATATTTAATGTATGAGTCACTCAGCTTTTCTACACACCAATCATCAGTTCCCCCTCCTAAACCTCAGTTCCTTTAATCCATCCCCCTGCCCCCAACCACATCCATGTATCTGTACCCTCTACTGAGGAAGCGGCATCAGTCTAGAGCTCAGAGCCAGCGGAATGGTGATCTCATGAAGTGATCTCCTGATCGCTGTGTGCTTGAGATGGTTTCCCAACGTTAGAGCCGTACGGTGCTTTGTGATTCAGTGCTGGTACATGGCAGCAAGGCACTCTGCCAGCCTGCAGGTGCCGGCTGTGAGATAGGCCTGCTTTCTTGGAACCAGTGAGGAAAATAGGAGAGCAGGTGGTGGGTGGATTTAGTTGTTTTTCGGAATTTTGCATTAAATTTTAATGCACAATTTAGGGAAATGAAATGAGGATGTGTGTGCTGATGTAACAAATGTGCAGCCAGATGCCATACTGTGCCTTGGGTGCTCAGAATGAGTAAAGTGATATGAGAACTGTAAGTGATGGAAAGGAAGTAGTTACAGCTAGGAAGAGGAACTGGTGAGTGAGCTCTGGGCCATAACTCCTCGCTCTCTCGCTTCTTATGGCTTGCACCAGGGTGATGTATAGGCTGTTGTCCGTAGCTCAATATTAAGGAGCCTATGTTTGGATGTTTCCCAAGGCTTTTCCAAGCCTAGTCTACAGAAACATTCTATACTGGAATATTTATTTCATTAAGGTTATGTTTTTGTCTAATATGTGTAGTATCAACAGAGCTATACTGTGATAAAGATGCTCACAGAGTTGCAGATGGCTTTTCTATAGAAAGAGGAATAACCAGTGTCAGTATATGGCTCTATCCTGCTAATCACAGAATCTTAGAATATCTCAAGTTGGAAGGGTCCCATAAAGATCACTGGGCCCAATACCATGCCAACTGCTGTATTTGCATTGAAGATAAATGAATTACAGCCTTGATAAATAGCCTGTGTATAGTAAACTGAAGCCACACTGAAGCTAGAGCGCTTTAATGGTGAAATAAATGCATCCCCACCAGTGGGCTTTTGCTGCTTTCATTGCACAAGTAGAGTCTGATGCTTTTATTATCTACATCCCCAGTTACCCACATGAAGGAACAACAATGTGACGCTCTGTGATCGAAAAACTTCCACTTCTGTCTTGTGACTCTCCTACAAGCGTATGACACATCTCACTGTGCCTCCAGACTTTCTCCACAGCCATTTCATTGCAGTTCTGTCCCCAGCTTGTTCCTTTGACTCTTATAGAATTATCTAGGTTGGGAGGGACCTTTCAGATCAGCTAGCGCCTGTTACACTCCTTTGCTGTGCTTGGATAGTTGAAATAAGTCAACTGCTCTGAATTTTTAAGAGTAGTCAGAAGCAAATGCATAATTTGAAAACATCACTGGCTAAAAAACCTTGACTGTCTTGTGGTCAGACCCTTTTGTACTCCTGTTCTGCAAGTACATCAGTATACAGCTTTACTGATTAGATGTCAGTACAAAAAAGCATGAGGCAAGTGTTAATCTTCATGCAAGACAGAGGCACATTCAAACATACCCCTATAAATACTGTTCTAAATATTAGGATTATTCAGGGGCCTCACTCCCTGGTTGTGTGCCTAATCAGAAAAAAAGCCCACTACTCATATATGAAATAGTACCTCCTCATGAAGTTTTCTGCACCAAGAAGAATATGAACACTTATTTTTAAAATAATTTTAAAAAGGTGTATTGTTTCCTTGAAACATAGTTTCCTTGAAACACATCACAGTTCTCAACTAATGTAAATTACATCCACCTATGCACTAATGGCTAAAAATGTGTTTAAATCTATTTATAACCTTTTAAATAGCTCTCATTAGTTTACATCTGTGAGTTACCCTTGCATCAGACTGTATGAGCTCCCTCTGGTGGGTAATGTGACGTCTATCACTGTTATTACAAAGCAAATAGAGATACATCAGCAAATGTTTTGGATGTACAATTGTGCTTGTCCAAGGGGAGTTTTGTTTATTTAAGTGTTTATAGCTACTAATTCTTTATATATCTAAGTATAGCATGGTGTACTAATTTCTTACCATCTGATCACATCTGAAACCACCAAAAGAGTGCTATCCAGTATTTTTAAGATAACTAGAGATACTTGCAGAAAGGTATAGTTTCCAACAACACATTGGACAACAGCTAACATGAGCACTTAAATTAAGTGAGTTCTGGCATCCTAGAGAAGCTGGAAGAGTTGATAATACTTACAATACTTACCTTTATTTGTCCAAAGTACTAGTGTTGAGTTCAGCTGGGTTTATGTGCCTGGAAGTCTGGCCTATATGCCTTTCCTTTTTCAAAGTACCAGACAGTACTAACTGATTGCAGACGCCTTAAGTAAAAATTATTTATTTAACAGTACAAAAACTAAAAAGCAAATACGCTTTAAGCAACACAGTACTGAACAGCTGACTGAAGTACCTGTTCTTGCTGGTAATTTTTAATATGCCTTAAGTCTCATACAGTCTGATACTCATGAGGTGCACTTTTCTAAAAGAAAACGCAAGTATTATCTTCCTATTTTTCTCTTTGTGTTTAGGTTAAGTAATCTGAACAGGGGAAGTGTCAGGCTTCGGAAGAGTGCTCTAATGCATGGGCAATGATCCAGCTAGAGTTCGAATTTCAACAGCCGAAAGTGGTTACGCTGGAATATTAGGATTGTTTTACCAGCAATGAATCTGGTGGCTCTTGCACACCCCACAGTTTATTCTACCAACCATGTTTTGGGAAAATTTGGGTTTCTAGAATGTTTTGGAAGGAAAAAAAGCAGAAATAAGTTTGCTTTTCTACTTTGGCTGTTCCAGCCTTACCCTTTAATTAGGGGAAAATTGGCAAGAGACAGAATTCTAGGTACACTGTATCTAAAGATGAGGTGTAAAGACAAAAGAAAACATAAGCAGGATTTTACCAAAGGCAGTGGACAGCATTTTTGCTAGCAGGTGTTGACAGCTGGCTGTCTCCTGAGTATGACTGTATGAGTGTTTTCAGATGTGTATGATATTCTCCTAATCCTGAAATTTCTATTCAAGAGATTTTTCATTCACAGTTTGACTGCCAGAGTGCTCTGATATAAATAAACCACTATACTACTGTCCAAAATGGAATCGTCACTGAATTTTTACCATGAGAAAACGGCATTTAAAAGTGCTTAACATTGCTTCTGAAATGAGGGTGTCCATGTCTAAGTGAGCAAGGCTGCCTGGTAGGTAATCGGCAACGCCAAGAAGGCACCACACAGTAAACTGGATTTAGGCCCTGGTTCAACACAGCACTTAGCATGGGGCACTGTGGCCACATCAAACAAATCTCTTGAACACATACCTTACTTGAAGTGGTGAGTAGTTCCCACTGATTTGCCAATAGGACTATTCACGGTGGTAAAGTCTTATTCATGCACTTGAAGTGTTTTGCTGGATCAAGGCCAGAGAGACCAGCACCTCAGCTTGAAACTTGACTGTTAAAAGTTCATTGCAATTTAATTATGCGCTTAAGAGTGTTTAAACACCACACGGCATCGGGGCTTTTCCGTTGAGCTGTCTGTCAATGAGCTAAACAGGCCCTCACAGCTTCTCATAGCAGGGACACACTTCATGCTGTGAGGTGCATACAAGACTCAGGCATCTTGCTCCAGCTGCCTTGGGCTGGGTCTAGGTCCAGTTGCAGCTGCCTAATGAGCCAGATGCTGGCATAAGTTGTCAAAAGTGATGAAGAAAACATTCTCTTCTACCATTCCTGGTAAGCACATTTGTTCCCACTCGCACAACTGCAGCCATGCCAACCCTTATGAAGTGGCTCTGTAGGGTCATTATATGGAACTATGCAAGTTTTTGTTTGGTTGTTGGTTTTTTTTTAAATAGCAAGCAAACACAGAAGAAATGTTAAATATTCACAAAGCAGTATAAAGCACATCTAGAAATAGCTTGTAACTAGATGAGTAACAGCATAATACTGTTAAGGAATTTTAGAAGTATTCCTCTTGCTTTCTTTTCTTTGGAAAAATTAAGTAGAAATATTGGACTAGGACAAAAATGCAATAAGGTCTCCATCAGATTGGTCCCATTCCTCTTTCCCTCTTCCTTCACATTCCCCTCCCTGTTCTTCCAGTAAGAGGAAATCTCAGTTTTTGCAAAGATGAGACAGAGAAATAAAATGTTTCTTAGAGTTGTGGTTGCAGCACCCTTTTCTCTGAGAGACTCCCCTCTGCTTTTGTGATAGGAACTGAGCAGAGGAGGAGAGCTTGGGTTAAAGGTGCATTCTCTGCCCTCCACATGAATGCCTGCTCAAATCTGAGTGCGTAATAAGCATAAAAAAATTCAGTTTGCATGTGGTAAGTTAAGACTTAGAGCTGAACTTACTCCACAATGCAAGACCTTCAATGCATTAGTGACTGTTCAGCACAGATTGCTGTCCCCGCAAATGCATACTTCAGACAGGCATATATGACCACAAACTATTCTGCTTGTGATTTCATGTCAGAATTTGATTCTCCCGTGCTGCCAATACCCTTCCTTTGGTCATTGCAAATTGTGAAGGAGGAAGATGTCATGCTCAACTTCAAAATGATCAAACACCTAGACCCAGGAAGGAAGAGGACTCTCCCTTCCCTTCCCTTCCCTTCCCTTCCCTTCCCTTCC